>JAKSZT010054402.1:222840-269909 GCA_026826555.1 Tolypeutes matacus | reverse complement strand
AAAAAAAAAAAAAAAAAAAAAAAGACAGTAGGCAATAATAGAAGAATTGATGGTCAAAAAAGTTATAAGATATACAAGGAATTAAGAGCAAAATGACAGGAGAAATTCCTGCATTATCAATAGTGTTCAATAGGATGCAACAGATTATAATCAATAGTATATATCCTTAAAAGATAAAATCCAGTTTTAGTTAAAAAAAAAAAAACAGTAGTACAGTCATAAAATATTAAAAATAAATATTTTTGCAGTAAAATTATCTATAGAGAAATAAAGGCAGCATCTAAGAAGCTGGAAATCTTTTAACTTTAAATTTCAATGATATAGAGGATTTAAAACTGCAAAGTGCAAACAATGATAACATTTTGGTTACCAAATGTTCATCGAAGTGTTGGGATCTGTGATGCATTAAAACAAGTGTTGTGGACAGATTTGGGGACCACAAACTCTTCAGGTAAAATTTTGCCTGTTCTAGTCTAATGGATAAATAATTTTGTTGGAGAATTTATGATAAATCATTTTATCAGTTATATAAAGTTATGGTTAATAATTCCAGGAACTGATAGTTCTCTCTTTTCTTCAAATGGGTTCATTAAAAGCCACACATGATGAAGATGAAGATTGTGCAACCAAACAAAAGAAGTTGGTTATCTAGACTTATTAAAATATCCACTTCTCATAGAAATATAAAAATAGGAATTTCTAAGAGCTATTTTATAAACATAAGATTTGATGCAAAAGAGTGTGTTGAATCTTAACTTCCCACATCTTACTACTCAGGAATTAATTTGAGAAGAGTCAGGAATAAAAGAGTCAAAATCCAGGAGTAAAGAGAGATGAAACTGAGGAAAAGTACCGGTAGGTAAGTAATAGATAACAAAGAGACACCTCATCAAAAACTATGGAACAACTATAAACATTGCTCCATGAGGCAGGAAGGAACAGTTATTCTTAAACCTTGTTTGAAAGGCAAGCATTCTAATATCAGGTACTATTCATAGATTACAATAAATGATGTAAGAAAAATTCATAAAAGTTAAGCTCCCTATACTGATTATCAAATTCAGCTTGCTTAACTCATGATGTTTCAATAATATTAGCATAAATAATCATAATTTAAATTGGAAAAAATTAAGGGAAAAACAAACTGGTAGGAAGAGAATGTTGCCAGTTTCCTTGTGGGAGTTTTGACCAAAGCAGGTACTAAGAAGATATTTGAGTTATAATAACTTCCCTTTCCCCAATATTTTCTTAAGGCCCCTGGATACTTCTTTGTTTAGGAGGCTATAGATGAGGGGTTCAATGCGGGGGTGAGGATGGCATAGAAGACTGACACCATCTTGTCCTGGTCGGGATTTGATTGGAGGCTGGTCTCATGTACATGAACATTTCAGCTCCATAGTAGTTTCCAAGCACAGCCAGGTGGGAGAAGCAAGTGGTGAAGGACTTGTGCAAGCTTTCCCTAGAGCCCATGAAGATGATAGCTCTAAGGACATGGGAATAGGAAATGATAATAACTGAGACTGGGAAGATGAGCATAACCACAGAGCAGATAAAAAGCAGTCTTTCAAAGAAAGTAGTATCTGTGAAGGTAGAGGTAGAAGTGCAGCAACTTCACTGAAAAAATGATGACTTTCCAGAGATCTGCAATAAGAGAATGACAGGGCGGCTGCAAGCACAATGATACCATCAAGAGACCCTAGGATCCAGGAAGCAGCAGTCATGAGTACCCCAAGTTTCTGATTCATGAGGATGGTGTATCATAGAGGGTGGCATATAGCCACATAGCAGTCATAAGCCATGACAGCCAATAGAAAACGTTCAGCCCCAAGCAGGGACATGCAAAAGAACATCTGGGTTCCACAACCTGCTAGAGAGATAGATTTCTTGCCAGACAAGTAGTTGAAGGCCATCTTGGGTACTGTGGTGCAGAGGAGCATGAGGTCCAAGAGGGACAGTTGGCTGAGGAGGAAGTACATGAGGATGTGGCAGCTGTGTGTCCAGGTAGATGAGGAGAACCATGACAGTGTTTTCCATGAAGGCCACAGTGACGATGCCCAAGATCAGAGAGAAGAAGAAGGTGTGGATAGGGCTATGATCAAAGATTCCCAGCAAGATGAATTCAGAATGAAAGTCTGATATCTACACTTCATGATGGTTATTTTGTCTTATCTGGAATGTCCAGAGAATAAATGTTCTCATTTACTAATTCACAAATTTGTTTTCAAATGGATATCATAGGCAATGCACATGATGCATATGTGAGACATTTCCACCAATTCACTTACTCTTTCTTCAGAGTAGCAATTATGTGAATTGATCTTGTGCTTTACTTTTTTTCCCTATCATCATCCAAGTTCATAGAGATCAACTTAAAAAGTGTTAATAGTTTAAGTAAAAGAATGTTCATCTTCTACAAAGTGTTAAGAATATGGTGATTTACAAGAAAATTACAACTAATGTAATTTATGGATTATAGTTAACAGTAATTTTTTAATATTTTTGCAGCAATGTCAAATAAGATATTATATCAATTCTAAGGGACAAAAATAGGGGTTATAAAGGGGTATGAGATTGTTCCTTGTAAAGAAAATGTTCTAAAACTGACTGGGGTGATGACAGCACAACTCAATGATAAATATGAGAGCCACTCAATGTACACTTTGAATGGGTATGCAAAGTATGAGACTGTACAATGAATCCTGTGGTGGAAAATGGACTGTGGTTAACAGAACAAATAGGAGAATGTTCCCTCATGAACTATAACAAGTATATAATATGAATACAGGCTGTTAATAATAGGGTGGGTTGGGGGATACACCAAATGTAAGACATTGGCTATAGTTAGGAGTACCATTTTGACAATGTACATTTTTAGATTGTAACAATTGTTTCATAACAATGCAAGGTATTGGTGGTAGGGTAATGTATGGAAACCCTTTATGATGATGTGCATATTTGCTTTCTAAGTTCCCAAGATTCATTAAACACTTATTTCTTATGTATGTTCATGCATGGATGATTAACTTCAATACAAAACTTTTATAAAGAAACGTTTTCTATATTATCAACAAGACAACCGAATTTTATAATAGCTTACTGACTTCCTATAGTTTCACAGAAAGTATAGTTTCTTTGGAGAAAAAAAATACTTACCAATTGCTAAATTTCACGGAAATCTCTTAGATGAAATTCTCTATGGACCCTTTTTTTTTTCCTTTTTATTTAGCATGTCTCCAGATTGCTTTCCTCCTCCATAATTATGAAAAACTTTTTCAATGGTTTCTCCACTCCATCCCAAACCCTGCCCGTTTTGTCTCACAATCCCAATAAAAGAAAGTATGGGTTCAGTATACTCATTCCTGGCACTTGTACACCTCTTTTAATTTAAACTTCTCCATCTTAGAGTAAGTCACAAAACTTCACCTCACTAATCAAAACATCAGTCTAAATATTTTCTTAAAAAGCAAGACATACTTCACTATTGTAAGAATAATTTTGCTTCTCCCACTATGTGTGGGGAGGGCAGCAGTCAATTTTTGGAAAAATAAATTACTTCCAGCCACAAAAAAATGTTGTATGTCAAATGTGATAAATATCTAAGGAACAAAGGAAAATTATTCTGTGCTCAATAAAATTTTCATAGCTATGTGTCATTTTAGAAATGGATGGGATATGTTCCATTACAATGTGCAGAGATTCAACTGTGTGAAATATCCAGCCCACCATGGTTAATGATAGACAAAGATGGAGTGTATTCTTATGGGATAGGGTTTACTGTAAAAAATGAACCAGATTAATATTTTACCAGGCAAATATCAGAGGTATCAAAATGGTTTAAGCTGTGGGGTGGAGGTACACAATATCTATGAATCAATTTTTCATTTAAGAAGATCATTTAGGTCCTGAATGAACTGATGGATTAGAAAGGTTAAATATGCAAGCATGGAGAATAGAGTACATTATCTGCAGGTGTCAAGGGGAGCCTGGGTAAAAACAAGGCAGTGACAATGGAGTAAGGAGATGACAGGATGGAATACAAACAATTATTCCATCACTGCAAATGGATACTTATTATTGTCTCTAGCCTTCTTTATCACACTCCATCTTTAGAATATCATACTATGTAGACAGTTACCAAGAGTAATTTTACCCCAAATTAAAAAAAAAAAAAATCCAATGTAAGGCACATTTTTATTTGTACTACAAAAAGTTCTTCTTGACTCCCAGTCTTGAAAGCTTGAAATACTGTCTTCTTTCCTCACACTCTTATGATGTCTTTTTTATTATGATGATATTTTTGCCTATTTTTAGTATAAGCACTTTTGGTATAAACAAACCATACTTTCTGAAACTAAATAGATATTTTAGATGATCATTTACCATTGTGAGGGTTTATATTTGATGTCTAGCATTTGTTACATTAAATATATGTATATATATATATATAAATAACATTTTTGTAAGCAAATACACATATATGCATATATATTTATATATCATTTTGCAAATGTTTGTATGTTTTGTGAGAATTTTGATTTTTACCTATAATAAAAATAAATAAATAAATAAATAAATAAATAAATAAATAAATAAATAAATTAAGTACTCTTTGACATTTAAAAAAAAATACTAAGCCCATTGTAGCTTTCAAAAATATTTTGCAGAAAATATTACTGGAATGTTTAAAAATTCAACAATTTATTTCTCTCTTGCACACTCCAATAATCCCTGGCTTAAATTACAGTAAATCAACCTTTTTCTAGGTAATATGAACAAGTTAGCAAATAGCGTATATCCAGCCAATTAATATACTACCCCAACAACAGAGAAGGTTCTTGAGAATTACTCTGTAAACTACACCTTTATGCTTTTTATAGACTATTCCTATCACAGCACCACAGTTTTGATGTAAAGTTGAGCTTGAAATTCTTTGGCTGCTGTCACTTTGGGAAAGTCACTTGGGAAGAAAATGCTCTGATCGTGTGTTAATATACTAAATACACTTTTCCCCATTATACATAATTGTAGAATACTTCATAAAGTAGGAAAACTAAATATTAGTAAAATTGTGTTTGTTTTAATGACACTGAAAAAAGGCATGACTTTTTTTATTCTCTGAATTGAGATTATTTCAATTTTCCGAGAGAATATATTGACCTTCAGTCTATTTTTGGTGTATAAAAGAGTACCTAAAAAAGTGGGCTGTGCCAAATATTAAAAGCAGACAATAATCACCAAATAGGAATAAAATACATTCATTTGTAAGAAAACTAGGTATTTAATACATTTCAGCCCTGCATATTCGTGAGGGAATCTAAATGTCCAGCAACAAGAATATAGAAAACACTTATATCTATTTAAATAAATAAAAATATAGTCTTATTCCAAAGGTAGTCAACATAAAGAATGGATCAACTTAGTTCCTTTGGTCTTTCATTTTTAAAATAGGATTGTCACATTATCACCATAAAGTAAAATTCCCACATCATAGTGGGAGCTATTTTGGTCCTTTTAAATGCTTTCTTGCAAACTGTTAATGGAAAATGCAGAATACACAGGAAAATAATTTTTAAAATACTATGAAAAAAATAGAAGAAACATGACATAGTGCCAGGAAAATTAAGCATATTGAAGAGGGATAGACGTATGTTAGGGAAATAGATGCAAAGAATAGAAAGGGAAACAGAAGACAAAGATTATGTACAGAAAACCTGATGAGTAAAGATTATAGAATATGAATGGAGATGATTGGAGAGAAAATATAAATTAGGAACACACTTGAGAGTGAAGACCTGGGTGTTCACAGAGTCTTTGGAAGGATACTTAACCAAAATTGGTCTTTCATTTCCCTAGACCTTGTGTTATCTTCCAACTTGGGGTTTTCCAACCAAACATGCAGCATGTTCATATTTTGTAAGTTAATTACATCAGGGCTCATTAAATTCTTCTTTACTTCAAGTTGATGGCACTGACAGACAATTTTATTATCTAATGTATATGTTGAAGAATTTGAAACATGAGTAAAGCAGCTGTGTTCTGTTTGAGGGCAAATCAATTCCCTAATAATTTGTGAACTAAAAAGTCACATTGTGTGTCATACAAGGTTTTTTTCAGGTCTGAATATCAATAAGTCTATTTTAAGAAAACATATTGAAGATTCCTGGCACTTGATTTTTTCCATGAAGCTATTTTTGCTTCATGGAAGACAATCATGTTTATCATAAGGGCTCTATGAAATGCTTTTAAAAAATTAAAAATGTTATCTCATCATTAAAGAGAGCATGTCTCATTTTGTCTCCTCTCTCATTTCCAGCTTGAAATGAGGAGGAAAAAAACACCCCGTTTGTGATGGGAAATGATACTACTCTCAGAATGTAGTTAGAAATTCTATATCACACAATCTAGTGAATTCTTAATATATATATATATATATATATATAATTTTAATAAACATGCTTAGGAAGATTTATACTTACATGGTACTGTATAGTGTTGCAAAATCTTTTTATGTGTTTTATCTCATTCTGTCACACCAATAACATGTGAAAGCAGCAGAATAAGTCATGGATTCTCAAAAAAGAAGACTTTGTCATACATCTCATACTCACTGGTATGGTCCAGGTATAGATTCAACAAATATATTTTCTTCTCTGTACTCTGGAAAATGATATTCACTCTCTGACTCTTAACTATATGTCATCCTTTTCTGTTGTCCTTTGAAGAAATAATGCAGCATTAGCTTCCCAGATTTTGGAAAGCATTCACATTTCCAAAGACCTTTCAAACTCATTGTTTAATGGACCTTAAATACTTTACCTCTATAGAAAGTACAGTCCCTAGACTTCAATTATAGAAGGGTATGACTGCTTTCAGAGGCTCCCCTGGAAATCAAAGCCCATGTGGACCACTGTACTCTGATTAGTCAATATTTTTCAATTTTTCCTTGAATATACAGTCTTAAATGATGACTGTTATAACCTACTTTTATTAATGAAGTAAATAGATTTAGTAATGCTGAAAATAAATATTTAATATTAGAAGAAAATAAGTTTATTTCTCTAATTCTATAGCAAAGTAAACTGAATCTATGAAACTGACTTCTCATTTTAAAATTTTACCTCATAACCAGCATGTCTTAGCAAATATTTAGACTGAAACAAAAATGCAAGTAAATTTCTCAGAAGTTTTAATGAAAACATTTGATTAACAATCAAAATTGGTGCAAACTGTTCATAAAGGCTCCATAGTAGTCCACTTCTAAATGGAGGGTCAAAGACACTCATGGTCCAGTGTATTGATATAAAGAATGGGCACATTTTATGTTCTTCATAATTGAAACAAAAAGCAAAAGTTGAAATAACTATTTTTAAATGTTTTGGCTAGCTGTAATAAGTAAGGCCATTTGGAAGTAGAACAGACATAGTATAACAGAATAATAGGACAGGATAGAGTACTAAAACCCAGTCACACGAATATGGTTACTGTTAGGAGCAGCCTTCCTTCAAGCCAAAGACCGAGATCCAAGATTTCTTCATTTTGTAACTCTTTCATTTGCTATACAGTAGTTGATTCCTTGAGTCCATAAATTCCATACAATATCTTCTCCATTTAGCAAGATAATGAACCAAAATGCAGCTGTGACAGGCTTTCTTGACTGCTTTGGCCTGGATATGACATATGGCAAAACCGTTCTCATCCTTTTAGCCAGAAGTAAGTCAAATGGACAACAGGACGTACTAGCACCGCCTACCTACAATCTGAATCTGATGCCTTTTAGGGAAAGCTTTCTTTTTTTTTCCTATGATGTTGGATATTTATTTTTGCCTCTCCAGAATGAGTCTCCACGTTTTTCAACTCTGCTTCCCACCTTGGAAGCCCTAGTGGTACCTTGACTTCTACATTCTGGTGGAGCACAGACAGGAAACCAAATGGTAAGGGCAGCTTGTTTATGAACCTGAACAGTTCTGTGCTTTTCCATTTTTTAAAAGATCATATATTTTAAATTTTAATTTATCTGTTTTACCTGATAAGAGTATGGTAAAGTCAACCAGTTAGAATGGAGAATTAATATGTACCTGCATTCATAACAAATTTCAAAATTTATATGTTAATTAACTTCTTAGTTTTCTGTTTATGATTATACATTTCATTGTTATAAATATTTCATATTGAAATACCTAAAAATGAAAATTGTATTGCTTTTTATTGATACATTCAACATACTATGAAAATTAAAAGATCTGAATGATTTATCATTTACACACAAAAATAAATATTTCTCTGTAACTTTACATGTCTTTCTGAAGTATAAATAGCCAGGTTTTTAAGTTTCATATCTTGAATCTCCAACAGATCCATTGTGTCTATTATATGTATATATTAATTTTCACAAAAAGCACTCTCCCTTTCTTCTCATCCCATTCCCCAGGTAAACTTTAATATGATTTCTGACTCCATGAACTTGTTAATTGGTAGGGATCTAACTTTATTTTTCTACATGTGAATATTTAATTTTCCCATTCTATTTGTTGACCTGACTATTCCTTCCCCATGCATGTACATAAGTCCTTTGTTGAAAATTAATTGGCTATCAATGTGTGGATCTATTTCTGGACTTCCACTTCTGTTCCTTTGATCTTTTTATCTCCATCTGTTTCAGTACCACACTGCTCTAATTACTAGCACTTTGTAGTTCAGTTTGAAATCAGAAAGTGTTAGTTTTCTAACCATGCTCTTTAAGTTTGTTTTGGCTATACATGGTCTCTTGCAGTTGTATATAAATTTGAGAATCAGTTTTTTTTTTTATTTCTGCATAAAAATCTGCTAAATTTTGATAAGAAGTGTATTGAATTTGTGTATTGTTTTTGGGTAATATTGACAAAAACTACCTTAACTCTTCCAAACTAAGAACATGGTATGTCTTGCCATTTACTTAGGTATTCTTTCATTTCTTTCACCAGTTATTTACAACTTTCATTATATATGTCTTCTTTATCTTTGTTTAAATTTATTCCTGGATAATTCAGATGCCATTGTAAATTGAAATCTTATATTAATTTCCTCTTCAAATTGTTCTTTGCTAATGTATAGAATCACAACTGATATTTGTGTTGATATTGTACTCTCCTACTTTGCTGAACTCATTTATTAGTCCTAATATTTTTCTTGTGGATTCCTTTGGAGTTTTTATATATAAAATCAGGTCATTTGCAAATATATATAATTTCCTTCTTTCCAAATGAGATAGTGTTTATATTATTCCATAATTGCTCTGGCATGAATTTCTATTAATTAAATAAAAGTTTTGAAACAGGCATACTTGTTTCATTCCTGGTCTTTAGGGAACATCTTTAAATATTTCATGATTGAGCATGCTGTTAACTGTGGATTTTCATAAGCAACCTTTTTCATGTTGAGAAAGTTCCTTTCTATTTCCATTTTTCTTAGCATTTTTATCAAGAAAAGTTGCTACCTTTGTTTAAGGCCTTCTGCAAGCATGGAGAAACACTTGGCTCTTTCCCATCAATCTATTTATTTAAAATATTACCTTAAATGATTTTCATATTTTGAAACAAATGATTTCCTGGGTTAAGTCCCACATGGTCATAGTGTATAAGCTTTGTACAGTGCTACTGGAATCAGTTCACTAGTATTTTCATGAGGATTTTTTTTTCTCTTTTTATTTCAAGAGGTAAATTGGTATCTTTTTTTTTTTTTTTTTTTTTTTTTTTTTTTTTTGCTTATAATGTCTTTACCAGGCAATGGGACCAGAGTAATACAGACTTCATAGAAGGAAGTAGTAATTGTTCTCTCCTCCTGAATTTTTGGAAAATGGTTGAAAATGATTGATGTTAATTCTTCTTTAAATGCATGGTAGAATTCATCAGTGAAACTATCTGGTTATGGACTTCTTTGTTGTGAGGTTTTGATTATTGAGTCAGTATCTGTACTCATTTTCCCACTACACCCCAAGTGGAATATATAGAAATTTTAATTTACACTCCTGGAGCACATTGACTTTATTTCAATACATCAGATTTAATCTGTTTTGATCCTCTATTCCAGTTGTCTGTCCAGAAATTCATCCATTATTAGTGGGTCTCCTCCCTCCCTACCTTCACCTCTAATCCTTCCAGCATCATATGAAAGACCTGTGGATTTACACAGCAATGACAGTCAACCAAGCCCTCAGTGCTTCACACTCATGCTGGCCTCTGCTGATGTGCATGAAGGGTTGTGGTTTTCCAAATCCACAAAACTTAAACCATTGCCGATTGTGGATATGTAGATTTTCCCCACTGGACACCAAAAAGATAAATGTCTGTACATGTCTCCATCACACTTCCCTTTAGCTCACTCCAGCATTCTCCAAGTATCGATAGTTTGAAATGTTTCAAAGTGAACATGTCTCCACCTGCTTGAAAGCCATAGAGAACTTGTTGTCTTCACAATAGTAATCTTGGCGAGAACGCATGTTGGTCTGAACCACATTAACAGTAGTGGAAGTGCAAAAACTGAATTAAATGAATTTTTGACATATATATTTTAGTGTTTTAACACATTTTTTAAAAATTATTTTTATATCAATGGTACAAGTTATTCAACTAAAACAAGATGATAACTACAATAACAACCAATCTGTTTTAGTCAGTGGTTAAATCCCCCTTTAAAATCCCCCTTTATTTTTGTTCATTTTTCAGTTTTGAGGGATTTGGGATGATTTCCACTCCTTTTCAGGCTGTAAAGGGACAGAGATATTATGCAGCAGAGCAATGGCATTGTTTTGATAGCAGTTGAAGATACTCCTTTCTTTTGGGATGGGGTTAGTCCATTAAATTTTTTTTATAAATTGTACAGATTATTTTTTAACAAATCAACTTTATTGTTATGTATTAAGAGAGCAGCAATGGCATTTGGCATAATCACAAAGTTGTGCATTCATCACTTAAATCATTTTAGTGCAAATCCATAACTCCAATAATAATAATAAACAAAAACCAAACAAACAAACCTCATCCCTCTCAATCTCTCCATGACTTCCCTGCTATGCATAGCTTCTATTCTGTTTTCCTCTCTTCAGTTTTTTGTATTTATATCAGGTAAAAACCATCTTATATATATGTAATATCACCCATATTTGTATTTTACATGGTTTCATTATGTTATTCAGTCCCATGTTAGATATTTTAGCTTTCCTTCTAGTAATATGCATGTCTTTAGATTTTCCCTTTTTCCTAATGTCATACCCATACAATAGCTCTGCTAGTCACAAACATCATGATGTGCTCTCACCATTTCCATTCATTTCCAAAGATTTACAGACAACTTTTCACTCAATTCTGCACAGACTAACTTTCAGTTTTCCATCCACTACCCTCATTGTGGTGACGTATATTCTGATTACTAATTCCATGAGCTTATGTAATATATTTATATATTTACTTCATAATAGGGCAATCAAACAGTATTTGTTCTTTTGTGTTTGGCTTGTTTCACTCAGCACAATGTCCTCCAGGCTCATCCATGTGGTCACATGCTTCACTTCTTCATTTCTTCTTACCACTGCATAATATTCCATCATGTGTATACACCTAAATTTATTCTTTCATCAGTTGATGGACACCTGGGTTGTTTGCAATTTTTAACAATCATGACTAACGCCTCTATGAACATCGGTGTTCAGATGTCTGTTCGTGTCACTCTTCTTATTTCTTCTGGGAATATACTTAGTAATGATATTGCTGGATCCCATGACAAGACTATATTCAACTTCCTTAGGAACTGCCAAACAGTCTTCCACAGTGGCTTTTCCATTCTACATTCCCAACTCCAGTGAATGAGCATTCTATCGCTCCACAACATCTCCAACATTTATACTTTTCTGACTTTTCAATAGTGACCAGTCTAATAGCAGTGAAATGATATCTCATAATTTTGATTTGCATTTCCCTAATGGCTAGTAATGTTGAAATTTTTTTCATGTGTTTCTTTGTTATTTTTATTTCTTCTTTGGACAATTGTCTTTTGCTCATTTTTTAAGCAAGGTGTTTGTCTTTTTATTGCTGAGCTGTATAATCATTTTATATATCATGAATATTAAACCCTTGTTGCATATGTGGTTATGAAATATTTTCTCCCATTGAGTTGGCTGACTTCTCACCATCTTGATAAAAACCTCTGATGTGCAAAAGTGTTTAATTTTGAGGAAGTTCCTTTTATTTATTTATTTATTTATGTATTTATTTATTTATTTATTTATTTATTTTTCTTTTGATGCTGATGATTTGGGTTTAATGTTTAAGAAACGATGCATACCATGAGATATTGAAGATATTTTCATACATTTTCTTCTAGCAGTTTTACAACTGTTGCTTTTATATTTAGGTCCTTGATGTATTCTGAGTTAATTTTTGTATAAGGTGTGAGATAGGGGGCTTCTTTCTTTCTTTTGGATATGGCTATCCAGTTCTCCCAGCACCGTTCGTTGTATAGACTGTTATACAGTCTTAGCTGGGAGGGCTTGATCACCTTGTCAAAAATCATTTGACTGTAGATGTGAGGGTCTATTTCTGAGTTCTCTATTAAGTTCCATTGATCAGATTATCTTTAGCCCAGTACCATGCTGTTTTTATCACTGTAACTAAATAATATACTTTATTTTCTTTAATAATTTTTTTTATTTTTTAAAAGATACTTAGATTACATAAATGTTACACAAAAATTATAGGGATTCCCATATGACACACCTCTCACTCCTCTCACAACCTCCCACATAAACATCCTTCATTAGTGTGGCACATAACCTGCAATAGGTATACACATCTTGGGGTTTTACCACTAAGCATGGACCATAGTTCACATTGTAGAACACACTCTCCCACACAGTTCTGCATATTATATGATGATATAAAATGACCTATATCAGTCATTGCAATGTCATTGAGGATAATTCCCAAGTCCCAAAAAAGTCCCTGTATTACAACTGCTTTTCCCTCTTCTTGGCCCCAAAGGATCAGGTGGCCACTGGTTCCACATTAATGTTGTAATTACTTCCATGGTGTGAATAACAATATGTCTATAACAGAATACCAATAAGTCCACTCTAGTCCATAGCTCTTCCCCCAATCCTGAGGAGTCTGAGATGGTGATGTCCACTCCACCTCCAAGTGAGAGGGGGTTTATATCCCATGGATAAGATGGATGGGATAATCCTGCCTGCAGTTGCAGACTCTCTCCATTCCCTGGGATGGTCACTGTCCATCATCATCTAGCTACCAGGTGTCCAGGGTGAATCAATTGAGCTGTAGAGTAGGAGTTACAGCTCCACCAATATTCCAGGCCCAGCTGTCACATGGACAGCCCAAAGACTCCAGTCTCTGGAAGTACATCTACAAACTCCAGCATCACATATAGGTTTGAACAGAAGGAACAGATGGACCATGTGCAGGGAAGACATATTTGAGTCCATCACTATCACTCTTAGGAGCAAGGATTCCAATGTATGGCCCATTGATTAGGCACAAAACTCGGGGGTTATTTGCCCTGTTATATGACGTGGGTGTCTGCAGAGCCCTCAGGAGTCCATCTGTTTGGGGTGATATCCACATAGGAAGCCTATGAGGTCCTATTGAGATATGCATAAGTGTTACCTCTGGGATGACCTCCCAACTCACTTTGAAGTCTCTTAGCCATATGAATTCATTTGCCTTTACCTTCTCCCCCTTTTGTTCAAGGTCTTTTTTCAGTTGTATTGCCTGTTGGCACTTGGTAGTAATCCCTCATTGCCAGGGAGGCTCATCCCCAGGAGTCGTGTCCCATGCTGGGGGTAAGGTAATGCATTCATATGCTGAGTTTGGCTTAGATGGAGGCCACATCTGAGCAACAAGGAGGCTATCAGGAGGCAACCCTTAGGCACCCCATAACAATAGGCTAAGTTTCACTTTCAAGAGCAAAGTTTCATAAGGCTAGTCATCAATAAGAAGAGCCCATCAGTGGATCATTCTCCTTTGCCAGACACTGCCCCTGCACTTGGGGGACTATTGCTACTCCCTTGGAGAATATGGCAGAGCACTCCAGGATGGGAATTCAGTATTCTTTCATTTATTGAGTGGTTCTCCACCCACTGTGACCATGCCCTGTGAGCATTTGAACAATTGTATACACCTTTTATTTATGTTCAGCTGAGCTTCCTCCCATGCAACCCCCATCCCTGACACCCCCCACCAACAAATCTCTCCCACCCCAGTTGTAATCCTTCTGTGATCCAAAGATTCTTTAAAGATGAAGCCAATGCAATAGCCAAATACAATTAATAGGAAAATGAAATAATAATGATGTTTAAATGTAAGAGATAAAATACATGAAAACATAAAAAATAAATAAATAAAACTAAAATAAAATTAAAGTATTGGGTTATTCAAAAAATGAGAAAAAATCAATATTAAAAATTAAAAAATAAATTTTTTTTGGTGTTTTGCCTTTTATCACTGCAATATCTGGTGTCCATTCTATACCGTGGCACCTTCATCTTCTCACTCTCCAGTGTCACACTATTTTTCATTTAATTTTAAAATAAGTTTTAGGTCACAGCAATGTGACACACAGAATACAAAACACTCTCATATAACCAAACCCTCCCCCTTTCCTCACCCCATATTAAAACTTTTCTCTATGTGTATGGCAACATTGTTATAACTGTTATACAGATAGTGAAACATAGCTACTAATCATTGTCAATGGTTTACAGTATGGTTTACACTTTTATAAATTTTGCTGATATTTACCATGCCCTGTGTCCATCACTGTAAGGTAATGAAGAACATTTCCACTGACCACTAAATACCCCCTGTTTGATCTGTTCTGTTCCTCCCTCCCCACCCATCCAGGGCCCATGACAAACCCCTGGCTTGACTCATTGGATGACAAGATTCATAGTTACATGCAACTAGAGGTCATGACACACTGGTTTGTTCTCCACTATTAGGAAGTGCCCTTGCTCTTAAGAAATGCTCACCTGTCTATTTCTGAGCAAATTGGTCCTCCCAAAGTTGGGAGTCCATCTACTTCCCTCTCATTGTGTGGGTCTCCACCCACTGATACAACACATTATGTCATGATGAAAACTCACATACTCCCTAGAAGCCTGCTCCAGATGAGTCCTGTCCCAAATGCTCCCACAGCCAACACCCTAAAGCAGTGACACTTTCTTGTCATATTGCCATAAGATCATTCCCACCTCTGTACTTTCAACCTCCTACCAACAAATCCCAAGTGTTCACCTGGTCCCTGTTCCATCTCTCCCCTCAGTATCCTGGGTATTCAAAGCCACCCTTCCCAATCTACCCACCTGTCAACCCTGCACCACCCAACCCAATATATCACTACCCTCCTGTCCTATCCCTTCAATACACAACTACACTCTGTCACTTTACCATAGGTTACATTCATATGGGTGATAGCTCACAACTTTCTCTTCTTTTTCTAAAAGAAAAAAGTTAATAATAATAAAAATAAAAGAAAACAGAATAGATAGAATAGAAATTGACACACTTAACTTGTAGGCTAATGAAAAAAGGTGGTATTTAAGAAGCACAACAGAAAGCAGAAGGCAGAGAGATGAAGGAGACCAGATCAATATAGACAGAGAATGGGAAATCATGGAAGAAGTAGCACAGCAAAAAGAGACAAGCAAGCAGCACCTAAATTAAAAAAAAAAAAAAAAAAAAAAAAAAAAAAAAAAAGAAGGCGGGGAGGAAAGAGGAAAGAAAAGCAAGAGACAGCAAGTAAACAAAGAAAAACCAAACAACCACACAAGCATGCAGTCAAACAAAGCTAAGGAAGAACAGTGTTCCTTCTTGGGCCCTTGTGGGACCTCTCAGCCTGCTTGTGTTCATCAATCAATTGCCCTGCAAGGTTCTATCTGCAGGTTTTGAGGCAGACTTTAGTGATTAAACTAAGTTAAAAAAAATCTTTTTTTAATTTTTAAAGTGACTGTCTTCTTTTTTATTTTTTATTTTTTTGGTGAAATAAGAGACCCAAAAGAAGGTCTCTTCTAGACCTCCTCTTTCACTGAGGGGACCCTAAATAGGCTCATGGAAAGTAATCAAGGACTTCCACTTCCTTGGCTCCCCAAGAGAGCTGAAGCTCTGATGCTTGAAGGTGCAGAATGATAAAATTGGCTGACTCTGCCCCCTCTGGAGCCAAGACTCAGTATCACTGGGCTGTTAGGTAAATCAGTCTTCCTCAGCATATTCACTTCTCCCCTCACCCTGGTGCAGCTTCAAGCCAGCTTATTTGCTCCCCAAAGCTATGAGGGGGTCCAGGCAACCAAATCCACAGAAAGGAAACCCCTCTCTACCCTCTGTCTGAACCCTTCCACTCTCAGAGAATGCTCCCTCTTACCAACTTGCCAGTGGGAGTTGGGGCATATCCCTGTGCAGCTAAGTAAATCAATCTTCCTCAGCAGGTTCACCACTCCCCTCAGCCTAGTGCCACTTCAAGCCAGCTATTTTGTTCCCCAAAGCTGCAAGGGGTTCCGGGCAGCCAAATCCACAAAGAGGAAAGCCGTCTCAACACTCCACCAGAACCCTCCCACTCTTGGAGAATGTTCCCTTTCACCGGGTTGCCGGTGGGAGTCGCGGCTCAAACCAGCATTTTTCCCTGAGGATGGGGCTCAGCCATCTGTGTTGGCTACCACAGGCATGGGAAAACCTCACGAATCTTTCCTGAGCAATCCACCTCGCTGTCCAGCTCCCCCCAGATCGATGTCCCCAAGGTTCTCACTTCATGCACACCCAGCACAGACCCCTCAGGCAGGATCCTGTCCCCAATCAGCTGTCCTCAGAGAGTGAGTTAGTGAGTGCCCTCCTGAACTGATGCCATCTTGCCTCCTCCAAAATAGCCTTTTATGATACTCTTTATTTCAGTGGGGTCAATGGTGATATCCCCTTCGTCATTTCTTATTTTATGTATTTGCATCTTCTCTCTTTTTTCTGTTTGTCTACCTAAGAGTTTGTCAATTTTATCAATCTTGTCAAAGAATTAGCTTTTGGTTTTGTTTGTTTTTTCTACTGCTTTTTGATTTTTTGTTCATTTGGCTTTGCTCTAATCTTTGTTATTTCCTTCTTTCTACTTCATTTGGAGTTAGTTTGTTGTTCTTTTTCTAATTCCTCCAGATGTGTAGTTAGGTCTTCGATTTTAGTTCTTTCTTCTTTTTCAACATAACTATTTATGCCTCTAAATTTCCCTCTCAGCACTGCTTTTGCTGCATACCATAGGTTTTGATACATAGTGTTGTCATTTTCATTCATAAAAAAGTAGTTAGTGATTCTTTTGCAATTTCCTCCTTGACCCACTGATTGTCTAAGAATGTGTTGGTAAACTTCTATATTTTTGTGCCTAATCTGTTTCTCTGTTCCTTATTGATTTCCAGCCTCATTCCTTTGTGGTCAGAGAAATTAATTTGCATAATGTCAATCTTTCTGAATTCATTGAAAGTTGTTCTTTGGCCTATCATGTGGTACATACCAGTGAATGATCTATGTACACTTGAGAAGAATGTATATTCTGTTGTATTGGATGTAATGTTCTCCATATGTTTATTAGGTCTAGTTCTTCTAGGTGTCTGTTTTTTATTGATTCTCTGTTGAGATTTTCTGTCTAATGGTGATAATGGTGTATTAAATTCCCTCACTATAATTGTAGAGGCATCTCTTTCTCCACTTAGTTTTTCCAATGTTTGTCTCACGTATTTTGAGGCACCCTGGTTAGGTGCATAAATATTTCTGATTGTTTTATCTTCTTGATAGATTACCCCTTTTAAAATATATAGTATCCTTCTTAGTCTCTTACAATAGCTTTGCATTTAAAGTCTATCTTTTCCAATATTATTATATCTACACTCACTTTTTTTGGTTATTGTTTTTATGTAAAATTGTTTTTGAAACATTTGTTTGCAACCTCCTTGCATTCCTGGGTCTAAGGTGAATTTCATGGCAGCATATAGATGGTTCATATTTCCTTATCCATTCTGCCAATCTATGTCTTTTGATTAGTAAGTTTAATCCATTAAAATTCAATGTTGTTACTGTCAAGGCATTACATTAGCCATAAATTCTTTAGATTTATATATTACATATATTTTTTATTATTCTTTTTATCTTTTTAGTTATTCTTACTAGTAATCTTCATTCCTACACTCTCCTGCAACCCTTTCTTCCCTATTTTTTTCCTATCAACCTGCAGAACTTCCTTTACTATTTCTTGAAGGGCAGGTTTCTCCCTTAATTTCTATTTAATTGGGAATATTTTACATTCTCCCCCATTTTTTAATGCCAGCTTTGTTGGAAACAGAATTTTTGGCTGGAAGTTTCTTTTTTTTTTTCTTTTAGCACCTTAACTATGTCATACCACTGCCTTCTTGTCTCTATGGTTTCAGATGAGAAAATCAGCACTTTATCTTATAGAGCTTCCCTTGTGTGTGATGGATTGCTTTTCTCTTGCTGCTTTCAGTTTTTTCTCACTGTCTTGAAGAATGGAATATTTGAAAAGTATATATCTTGGAGTAGGCCTGTTATGACTTATACTGTTTGAGGTACACTGTGCTTCCTGGGCTTGTATGTCCATGTCCCACAAAAGAGGTGGAAATTTTCAGCCATTATTTCCTCCATCATTCCTTCTGCCCCTGTTCCTTTCTCTTCTCCATTTGGGATGCCTATAATGCATATCTCTGTGTGTTTTATGTTGTCATTCAAATCCCTAAGTCCCTGCTGGATTTTTTCTATCTTTTTATCTATCTGTCTTATATTTGTCTAATTTCAGATGTACTGTCTTAGAGATCACTGATTCTTTCCTCTTTCTGTTCAAATATGCTTTTATGTGCTTCCAGTATTTTCGATTTCTTGCATTGTACCATTCATCACCACCTGATCCATTATCTTTTAATGTATGTTTATAATTTCTTCAGTATGTTCTTCAGTATGTTCTGGGTATATCTCAGGCTGCTGTACTCATAAATCAATCACTCTGAAGCTTGCCACCCACAGGAGATATACCTAGTTTTTGCAAATAAAATAAAGAAAAAGAAGAAAAAAGGAATTGATTTAAAAAAATAAAAATTAACAGATCCAAGAAGACCTAAAACAAGGAAAAATCTGTCTATACATTCTCTGTCATAAGGTACCTGCAGAGTGCTCTATAACCCAGTGGATTCCCTTCTCTTTGGAGTTTATACCAGAAATTGAACAAGGGACCTCATATATGCAAGGCAGGAATTCCTCCACTGAGATACACCAGCTCCACAGGTTTAGTAGGCTTCTGAAAGTGTGTCTCAGTCTTCTTGCCCCCATTCCCTCATGCAAGTTGAGCTTCTAAAAGCTTGCCAGAGCCGAGCTGGTTAGGTGTCTGCCTCTGCCCCTTACTGACCAGTTCCTCTCTTTCCTAGGGCAGCTGGGTATGGCAGACTGCTTGATGAAATCACCCTTCCTCTCTTCCTGGACTCACCTCAGTGTTGGTTGGGGTCTTATTTGAGATTCAAAGGGGGCACAGCTGGCCAAACTCACTTAAAAAAAACACTCTCAACCCTCCACCAGACCCCTCTTCCTCCCAGGAAACACTCTCTCCCATTCATTTGGCAGCTGTTAGCCAAGGGTTTTGCCAAGGCTATTTGCCTTGAGGGGGTTATATGTGCCATTTCCAGCCACAGGGGTAAGTAACTTGCAGTTTTCCTTTGGCTTTTTTATCTCTCTAACTCCCTCCTGGATGATGCATAGCACATTCATGTTCTATAGATCCCCAAATCAGTTTCCTTGGGTAGGTTTTTGCTCTTTCGCCTTTGTTTTCTGTGAAAGAGTTGACCTCTGTGTATCTACTTTGACACCATCTGCTTAGAAGTCTCAGTAGTAGTATATTTTGAAAATGATCTTTAAAAATTTGTAAGAAATATTGCAAAACAATGCAAGGTGTTGGTGGTGGGGTGAGGTATGGGAGTCCTGAATGATGATATACATGTTTATTTTGTAAGTTCATACCTTTTACTATGCACTTATGGGTTATGTATGTTCATGTATGAATGTTCAATTTCAATAAAAAAAGAAAAAAATATTTTAGCTCCCCCAAAAAGAAATTATTATGAACAATTGTTTGCTCACATATTAGATAACCTGGATAAAATAGACAAAGACCTAGAAACATGCAAATTACCTAAAATAACTCAGAAAAAAATAGATCTACACACACACACACCAAGAAATAAAAATAAAGAGATTGCCTCTGAAAATTCTCAATAAAATAAAGAACAGGACCAGATTCCTAAACTAGTGAATTTAAGATACATTCGAAGAAAAATTAACACAATACTATTCAGATACTCCCCAAAAAATAAAGAGGAGGGAACATTTCATACTTCATTCTATAAGGCCATCATCACCCTGAGAGCCACACCAGAGAAAGATATCACAATAAGAGAAATAGCCATTATTTATATTCAAATATCCTCAAGGAAATTCTAACAAATTGAATACAATCACACATTGGAAGAATTCTACACTTTGATCAAGTTGGATTTATACCAGTTACACAAGGATAGATCAACATAAGGAAAACAATTAATGCAATATACCACATTAACATAAATAAGGAATAAAAAATATGATCACTACAATTGATGCACAAAAGGTATTTGATAAAAACCAGAGCAGTTTCTTGATGAAAACATACAAAATCACAGAATAGAAGGAAACTATCACAAAATGATAAAGCACATATTTGGAAAACCAACAGCTAATATCATACTCAATCTTAAAAGAATGAAGCAATCTCCCTAAGAATAGAAACAACACAAGAATGTCCACTATCACTATGTTATTCAACATTATCTGGAAGTACTAGAAAGAGCAATTTGGCAAGCAAAAGAAAACAAATTCCCTCAATTTTGAAAGGAAAAAGCAAAGGACTCCCTTTTTGCAGATGACTTGATCCCATACACAGAATATCCTGAAAAATTCCCAACAATGCAATTAGAAGTAATAGACAAATTCAGCAAAGTGGTAATGAATGAGATTAAACTATAAACTCAGTGGTGTTTCTAAACATTAGTAAGAACCAACATGAAGAGGAAATCAAGAAAAAAAAGTCCATTTACAATATCAACCTAAAGAATCAAATATATAAGATAATATCTATCAATGAGTACAAAGAAATTGTACATGAATATATATATATAGCAGAAGGATATGAAAGTAGACCTAAATAAATGGAAGGAAACTCTGTGTCCATGGAGTAGAAAACTAAATATTGTTAAGATGTCAGTTCTACTGAGATACAGTAATGAATTCTATACAATTCAAATCAAATTTACAGTCATCTTGGGAGAAATGGAAAAACAAATTATCAGATTTTTATGGAATAAGGAGCCCTGAATAGTCAAAGCATCTTGAAAAAGAATATAGATTTTAAGGATTCATACTTCCCAACTTTAAAACTTATTACAAAGCAACAGTAATTAAAACTTTGTGGTACTGGCACAAGGATGGGCATAAAGAACAATGGAATGAAATTTAGAGTGCAGAAATAAACTCTTACATTTATGACTAATTGATTTTTTACACAGTTGCAAAATCCACTCAGTGAGGAAAGAAAAGTATCTTCAACAAATGGTGTTGGGAGAGATGGATAAGCATATACAAAAGAATAGAGCTGACAGCTACCTCCATCATATACCAAATTCAACTTAAAGTGGATCAAAGTTCTAAATATAAGAAATAAAGCTAAAGAAGTCCTGAAAGGAAACCTAGGGAAACATCTTCAAGAGTTTGCATTAGAAAATGGTTTCTTAGACATTAAAATAGATTAAATAGTTTTCATCATTTTAAAAAAAAATATGATCAAAGAACATTCTCATGAAAGTAAAAAGACAATAAAAAGATGGGATAAAAATATTTGGAAACAACATATCCACTAATGTTTAAAATCCAGACTATATTAAGAAATATTAAAAAAAAAAAACCTCAAAAAATGAAGAGAAACAATCCAATTTTTTTTAAATGGGAAAAATATTTGAATAAATTTTTCTGCAAAGAAAATATTCATATTACCAATAAGTACATGAAAGGATGCTCATCATTAGCAATTCAGTATATGGAAATATAAACTGCAATGAGATACCATTTCACACCTACTAGAATGGTTCCTATTTTAAAAATAGAAAATAAGTTTTAGAAAGACTATGGAGAAAAAGGAATGCTAGTTCATTGTTGGTTGGATAGTCAAATTGAGCAACTACTATAAAAAAACAGATTGGCCTTTCCTCAGAAATTAAGCATGGGAATACGTCAGAGATGTTATAGATTTGGTTCCAGACCACCTTGATATAGCAAGTCATATGATATTTTTTGTTTTCTCTTGCATATAAAGGTTATGATTGCACTATAATGTAGACTATTAACTGTGAAATATTATTATGTCTAAAATCAGTGTACATGCCTTAATTTAAAATAATCCTTTGCTAAAAATGCTAACCACCGTCTGTGCCTTCAGTGAGCCATAATAATTTTGCTGGTGGAAGGTCTTGCCCTGATGCTGATGGCTGCTAACTGACCAGGGTGGTAGCTGCTGAAGGTTGGGATGGCTGCAGAATTTATTAAAATAAGACAACAGTGAAGTTTGCCATATTGATTGATAGTTTCTTTCATAAACAATTTCTCTTTAGCATACAATGCTATTTGACAGCATTGTACACACAGTAGACTTCCTTTTAAAATTGGAATAAATCCCTTCAAAGTCTGCTTATGCTTTCTCAACAAAGTTTATGCAATATTCTAAATCTTTTGCTTTCATTTCAACAATGTTTACAGAATCTTCACCAAGTGTAGATTCAGTCTGAAAAAACCCTTTCTTTGCTCATCTATAATAAGCAAGGTTTCATCCATCCAGGTTTTATCATGAGATTGCAGAAATTCAGTCACATCTTCAAGCTCCACTTCTAATTCTAAGTGTTTTTCTGTTTCCATCAACTCTGCAGTTACTCTGTCCACTGAAGTCTTAAAACCTTCAAAGCCATCTATGAGGGTTGAAATCAACTTCTTCCAAACTACTGTCAATGTTGATATTTGACCCCTTTCCATGAGCTACAGTAGTTCTTATTGACATCTGGAATGGCATTTCCAGAAATTTTTCTTAAGAGATACTGGGGATCAAACTTGGGGCTTCATACATGGGAAGCAGGTGCTCAACCACTTGAGCTACATCCACTTCTGTCCAGCAAGTTTTTAATTCATGCACAAATATATAAGAAGAATCATTATCTATGACATTTCTAACTTTAAAAAATATATTTCTTAAATAATAAGATATAAAAGTCAAAATTTCCTCTAGATCCATGGTTGCAGAATGGATTTTGTGTTAACAGGCATGAAAACAACACTAATCTTGTACATCTCCATCAGAGCTCTTGGGTGACCAGGTTCATTGTCAATGAACAGGGATATTTTTAAAGGAGTCTTTTTTTTTTTTTTTTTGCTTACAAAAATGTTGTTTATATATATATACATATACATACATATATTTCAAAAGGTGCTTAGATTACCCAAAATATTACACGGAACCCACTGGGATTCCCATGTTGCCCACCTCCCACACCTCCCATCACATCCCACACAAACATCTCCCACAGTGTGGGCCACCACCCTCAATGAACTTACACATCCTGGAGCCTTGCCACCAACCATAGACCACAGTTCACACTGTAGACCACACTCTCTCCCACTCAGTTCTGAGTGGTGTGTGCTGATTTAAAATGGCCTACATCCGTTGCCACAACAGTACTCAGGACAACCTCCAACTCCCAAAGAAGCCACTGTATTTCAACTGCTTGTCCCCTCCCTACCCCAAAAGTGTCAAGTGGCCACTGGCTCCACCTCATTGTTATAATTTCTTGCATTGCTAGAATCACCATATGTGAACAAGAGAATACCATCAAGTCCACTCTAGTCCATAGTTCTTCCCCCAATCCTGAGGGGACTGGGATGGTGATGTCCACTCCAACTCCAAGTGAGAGAGGGCTTATATCCCATGGATATGGTGGGTGGGATGATCCTACCTGCAGATGCAGGCCCAAAGGAGTCTTTTTTGTTATCATTCTGAGCAGTAGGTCTCAACAATAGGCTTAAAATACTCAGCAACCCATGTTTGCTCTCATCTAGACTTTCTTGTTCCATTTTTAGAGCACAGAGTAGATTCATGTAATTCTTAATGACACTAGTATTTTCAGAATGGTAAAGAAACATAAGATTCAACTTAAAGTGGGCAGATGCCTTAACCCCTAACAAGAGAGTCAGCTTTCTTGAAAAACTGGTAAAACTCATTTAGTGTAGTCATTTAATCAATTATCTTAGCTAGATCTTTTGGAAAATTTGCTGCATCTTCTACATCAAGACTTGCTGCTTTGCTTTGAACTTTTATGCTATGAAGAAGGCTTCTTTCCTTAAATCTCATGAACCTTTCCTAGCTTCAAACCTTTTGTTCTGTAAGTTCCTAAACTCTCTCAGTCTTCAGAGAATGGATGAGAGAGAGATTATGCTGTGGATTATGCTTTGGTTTAAGGGAATGTGTTGTCTGGTTTGATCTTCTGTCAAGGCCATTACAACTTTCACCATATCAGCAATAAGGCTGTTTTACTTTATAATCATTCAGGTGTTCACTGAAGAAGCACTTTGCATTTCCTTCAATAACTTTTCCTTTGCCTTCAAAACTTGGTTAAATATTTGGCCCAGAAGGTCTATCTTTCTGTCTACCTCAGCTTTCAACATTTCTTCCTCACTAAGCTTAATCATTTCTAGCTTTTGGCTTAAACCAAGAAACAGATAATGATTCCTTTCAATTGAAAACATAGAGGTCATTGTAATTAAATGTGCTAAATTCAATATTGTAGCGTCTCAGGCAACAGGGAAAAAAAGGGATGGTGAGAGATGGGACAATAGCTAATCTGTGGAACAGTCTGAACATACACATTTATAGATTAAGTTTACCACCTCCTATGGGCATGGTTCATGAACCCCAAAACAGTTACTATAGTAACATCAAAGATCATTGACCACAGATTACCATAATATATATAATAATAATGAAAAAGTTTGAAATAATGTGACAATCACAATAACATAACATAGAGACATGACATGAGCACATGCTGCTGGAAATATGGAACAAGTTGATTTGCTTCACATAGAGTTGTCACAATTTGTTAAAAAAAATGCAACAGCTACAAAGTATAATAAAGCAAAGCATAATAAAGTGAGTTATGCCTATGTAGAACCACCATATGACCCAACAATCCCATTTGTAGGTTTAGGTCCAAAAGAATTTAAAGCAGGGAACTGAATAGCTCTTTGCACACTGATAGTAATAGCAGCACTATTTACAATTGTCAAAAATTGGAATCAACCCAAGTGTCCATTTACTGATGAAAAAATAAACAATATGTGGCATATACATAAACTGGAATATAAAGGAATGATGCTCTGATAAATGCTTTAATTTGGGTAAAATTTGGGGACATCATGTTTAGTGAAATATGCCAGACACAAAAGTGCAAATATTGTATGAACCACTGATAATAAAATAATTAGAATATGAAACCTAATAAATTCAAAAATTAGAATAGTGGTTACCAGGAACTAGGGAGTGGGTAAGGAATGGGGGAAAAATGTTTACTTGGTACAGAGTTTCTATTTAGGGTGATGGAAAAGTTTTGCAATGTATAGTGTTGACAGTAGCACAATATTGCGAATGTGATTAACACCAGAGAACTGTATACTTGAAAGTGTTTACATTTTAGGACATATGTATGTTACCAGTATAATGTTTTTAAAATTTCAAAGAGCTGTACAATACAAAGAGTGAACCCATAGGTAAAGTAAGGACTATAGATCATAGTACAATTATAATAATATTGTTTTATCAATTTTAAGAAAGGGACAAGGTTAAAAAAAATGTTGATAATAGGGGAAAACTGTGATGGGCCTGTATTCAGGAATTCTATATTTTTGCATGATTTTTCTGTAAACCTACAACTGCTTAATAATGATAAAACAAATATTATTAAAAGAACTACCAGGAAAATAAATAAATCTTTTAAACTATGGGGGGGGGGTTGTAAATGAAAAGAATTACCAAAGTTAGTTACTAATGATATAATTTGAGTTTCAAGTGAAAATTACAATTCTAGAAAAACTAGTGTCCTCCACATGAACTCCTTGTCTTAAACTTTAATTTCTGCCTTATGGGTTTGAGGGTGACTATCAATTTATGTGTTTTGAAGTAATTTAAAATGAAATAATATTTGCAAAATCTGCATATCTCTGTGAATCTATATTTTCCATATGAATTTTTTATTTTGTGCAATTATGCTTAGGTAACATCTATTCAAATTGCCAAATAGATAATGGATTTAAATATAAGTGAATGTGAAAAATTCATTAATAAAATTTCAGATTACAAAGTAGAATGCATTCATTACAAAATCACCACATATTGAGTTTTGGTGTAGAATATTAACATTAAAGAATAATATGAAAAATTAAATAAAACGGTAAGCAATATTCCTTCCCTTTTCTCACCACATATACATGTAAGTCCCTATTTCATCCACACTTTTCATTTTAAAGCAATGGAATGAATAAAGAAATAGAACTGAAAATAGAACCTTTCAAAAGGATAAAACCATTTTTCTCATCCAAAAATTTTATTTGGATCTGGGAATATAACATTTTTAAATGCAGTATTTCATTAAAATATAAGGGATTTATTACTTTTAATAAATTAAAGAATTATGTTTACTTATATTATTTTTTATTTCAAATTTGGTAATTTTCCATAGATATAACATGTAGAAATTTAAGTTATTTAGGATTTTCAATAATTGTAGAGTATAAATTATTCCTGAAACCAAAAAAATATGAGGAGAGATGTATGTAAATTCTATTAAATATGTTCTGCAATATTTCAAGGAATCTCAATATACTTTGGTATGAATTTTGCCTACCCTCTGCTGAGTGTGAAATCTCCATGCAAATAATAATAGCATGGCTCTATTAGATGCCTGGCTACCATTTTCTTTCATACTCCTTCCACATCTTTTATGTATTTTGATTCACACTGGATTACTCTTGCCATATCAGGAAAATTTTGTAGCCTCTATCAAGCTGAGCAAATCTTCAGAGTTTTACTTTTTTGTTCAAAATATACACACAGAGACCTATAAAGCTAAAGATCTGCTTGGTCCCTGGAAAACCCTTGCTGAGTTTTCCTGGCTGTGGGGAGGCCCGAAATATCCTATATTAAGTCAAGGGGGATTTACTCACTAAACTTCCCTGCTGGGGCTGCATAATTGTGCTGATGACCTGTGGAAATAGGTGAAGACTTCCACAGTTGAGCCTTCATTTCCAACTCTTTCCTAGGAGCTTCTTAGCCTCTTCTACATTCTGATCCTATCTTGATTGGCATCCTTTAACAAGAATTTTCAGAAAGTGAGAATAGGACTACTTTGGGCCTCGTAAGTTAAAATATGAGTTACCTTTTGTTATTATCCTACACTCTGTACAAAAGCAGTTTTGATAAGAATCATGCACTAATAAGTAAATATTTTTACTTATTTCTTTTTAAAATCCATTCTAAAATATATCCCTTTATAAAATTGATTAACTACTGGGGAATTTTGTTTTTATTTTTGTGAAACTTTTAAACAGTATATGATTATCCTTCATGCCATAATATTACTTCAAACACTTAGAAAATAGATTTTTGGGGGTTTGCATGAAATTATTAATGTAGTATAATGTAAATAATTTATAATATGACATAAATTGAATGCATATCAAATCACCAGTGACCTATGAAACTTTTAAAAATAAATTTTTGTTAAATTTAACCTGAAAAATCTGTGTTAACTTTATTGATAATTATGAATTTAAATAAGCTCAGATATATAGTCAAGGGATCCTTACCAATCAGGAGTTGGGGAAAACTGGCCTCTCTGGAGAGTGAAATCATCATTCCTCCTTGTCTCCTGAGAGGAATATCCCACACGTGTGCTTCCTAGGGAATAACCATGTGTGCAAAGACTCTAGAAGCAAAATTGTTTATATGATTAAGGGTAAATGTAAATCTTCCTGAGAAGCAGTTAATTTTTTTTAAGTGAAAAAAGAGGCAGGATCATGGATTTTGCAAAGTCTCTATAATTGTGCAAAACAAATATTTGTGTTATAGAAAATAAACTTGATTCAATATTTTTAGGTATATTTATGTGCTTAAATTCATGTATTCCTCTAAAACAACTAAAGAAATATCCACAAAAAAGCTATGAGGTGTCTCAAAATGTTTAGCAGTTTATTTCTGTGCCATAATCTAAATTAATACTCATAGACTGAGTTTTACTGATTTTACTTTTATTATAGGTTGTTTGTTTTAAAATTGGGAACTGCTGAAATATATGTGATACATAAACTACACTCAAAACAGAAATTATAATGTTACAGAACTTACCAAGATATTGAACTAGCACAAGAACTAAGAATGAAATATAACTAGAACTATATTGTTATGGATAGCTTAGCTATTAAGAGGCAACAATTATTTAACAAAACATTTCATAGAAATCAACCCAGGAAAGCAAACATCATCCTTAAAACAGCAAAGAATTTGTAGAGATATTCAGTGTCATTTTCTGAAAAATTTCTTAAATTTATTGGCAGAATATTAAGGCTCAGTATGCTGTATGTAGATTTTAAATGTACTAATTCATTTCATGTGTTAAAAATTCATGAGGAATAAGGTTCCCACTTTGTTTCCACATTTCACAATTGTAAAGTAAATAATTTCCAAATATCCCTGAGGTAGTAAGAAACAGGACAGAAATACCAAACAATTTCTCTCTCTCACCCCCAAAGATGTGCCTTTTACCATCAAATTCACTCGGAAGTAGAAGATGGATGATAACTTTAATATAGGGAAACTTGAGAATTTGTACAGGCCAAAAGAAAAAAAAAAAAGCGATCTGCAGAGATAGAGGAAAGGAATGAGATTTCTAAGGATCCTAAAAATGCATTATTCTGATGAAGGAAATATGAAAAAAACATCTGGAATTTGGACTTCTCCAATAGCCTACTCTCATGTCAATATTATCAACTTCATCACCGAGTATTTAATTTGCTATTTCTAAAAAAACAATTTCCGACTAATGGACTTTTCTTCATTAAGATGGTGGAATAAACATACATAAATTGAAAGGTATTACAGTAAAACAATTGGCTAAAATATTTTGCAAAGTACTAGAAATTCATGTGCATATAATCAGTGAAAGAAAATGCAAATATTATTTTCCATATTTAATATTATCCAGTGTATACAAATTTTATAATTATAGATATATACAAAACAAATAATTTAAACTCTAACATTTTAATATTATTATCACATTATTCTTATAATTAAATATTTTAAAATTATATCAATGAAAAAAATGTTTTAGTGTTGAGAGGATAATTAATCCTGAAACAGCATTTATTCATGATTTTGAATGTTGCAAGGTAAGCACACATAAAATAAATGTGGTTATAATAGTTATTTTCAATAAGGAAATTTCAGTAAAATGTGGAATATTACACTAATTGATATTTTATATTGATCCATTCTTGCATACCTGGGATAAAACCCACTTGATCATTGTGTATAATTTGATTGATGTGTTGTTGGATTTGATTAGCAAGTATTTTGTGGTGAAATTTTGCATCTAAGTTCATCTGAGAGATTGATCTGGAGTTTTCTTTACTTGTAGCATCTTTATGTTGATTTGGTTTAAGGATGATGTTGGCATCGGATGAGTTACATAATATTCCATCTTCAGTTTTTTTGAAGAGTTTTAGCAGTATGGATATGAGTTCTCTACAAAACGATTGATAGAATACACTTGTGAAGCCATCTAGTCCTGGGTTATTCTTGTTAGGAAGGTTTTTGATGACTAATTCAATCTCAATACTTGTGATTTGTCTGTGAGTTCTATTTCTTCTTTCATCAATGTAAGTTTCTTCTGTGTTTCTAGAAATTCATACATTTCATCTAAATTGTCCATTTGATGGCAACAATTTTTCAAACTATCCTGTTATGATACTCTTTTTCTGTGAGGTCAGTGGTGATATCCCCACTCTCATTCCTAACTTTATTGATTTGCATCTATCTTTTTCTGTTAATCTAGTTTAGGTTTATTTCTTTAATTTTATCAAAGAATGAAGTTTTTGGTTTTTAAATTCTTTCTAATACTTTCTCAATTTCATTTAATTCTTTCTAATCTTTTTTATTTCCTTCTTTCTGCTTGCTCTGGGATTAGTTTGTTATTTTTCTAGTACTTCCAGGTGTGCATTTGTGTTTGATTTTAACTCTTTATTCTCTTTTAATGTAGACATTTAGGGCTATAAATTTCCCTCTCAGTGCTAATACGGCTGAATCCCATGAATTTTGATATGTTGTGTTCTAATTTTCATTTGCTTTGAGGTAGTTAATAATTTATCTGGTAATTTCTTCCTTGACCCACTAATTGTTTAACAATGTGTTGATTGACTTCCATATATTTTTTACTATTTCTGTTCTCCATCGTCTTTCTGTTGTGAGCAGAGAAAATGTTTTGTATCACTTCAATTTTTCTAAATTTGTTGAGGCTTGTTCTATGACCTAGCATATTGTCTATCATGGAGAATGATCCCTGAGCACTTAGATGAATGTATATCCTGCTGTTGTTTGGTTGTAATATCCTATATAAGTCCATTAGGTCTAGTTCATCTAATGTATATTCAAGGTCTCTATTTCTTTTTTGAGCCCCTGTTGAGATGTTCTGTCTAATGGTGATGATGTTGTATTGTAATCCCCCACTATAATTGTAAAGGCATCTATTTCTCCCTTAGTTTAGCCAGTATTTGTCTCAAGAATTTTTGGGCACCCTAGTTATGTGGATAAGTATTTACGATTGTTCTTTCTTTTGGGTAGAGTGCCCCTTTTATTAATATATAGTGTAATTTGTCTCACAACAGTTTTGCATTTAAAGCCTATTTTGTCCAATGTTAACATAGCTACTGATGACTTTTTGGATACTATTTGTGTGCATAAGGCAGGTAGAGACTCTGGCCTGCCAACTATGCCAATTGTAATGCAGGTGATCAAGTCCAACCAGCTAATTTGATATTCCAGAGAAACCACATGGGAGCCCAGCAACTGTCATGCCTTCATTACTTATTCACACAGACTCTGGTGGTGGCAGGCCTGGGGATGCTCAGCCTACTTACAGGACCCGGCAGTGGCTGGGCAGAAGGTACCACAGTGTGCTCCATGCTCCCTCACAGACACACTCATCTTTTATAAGGTTACAAACAGTGGGACACAAGGGTTACTAGTTAACAATTACCAGATCTCCTGATTATTATCATAGGTGCTCCTTCTATGCTTACATCCAACCCCTTGTTTATGAGGGTCAGCTGGTTGGACAGGGCCGCCTGTCCTTATTCCAGGGCCTCAGGTTCACAGAAAGGGCATTCTACTTTCATTTACCCTAAACACCTCCCTAATGCTGTCAGCTGTACTGTGTACCCATTAAATCTTCACACAATATCTGAGCAGTTAGGGCACTAATACAGTGTATCCCATGTGCACAGCAACAATATAAGGCACCACAAAAGCATAAATCCATCCAAAATGTACAATCAGTGGCATTCAGTACATGCAATATCACCCATATTCACATGCAACATAATGTTTCAATAGTCCCTGGTTCCATGTTATATTTTTAAAAATTTCTTCTAGTAATTTACATGTCCATAGACTTTACCTTTCCACAACTCTCATATCCATATAATAGCTCTGCTAGTCACAAACACCATGATGTGCTCTCACCATTTCCATTTATTTCCAAAGATTTACAAACAACCTTTTAACTGATTCTGCACAGACTAACCCTATTTTCCATTCTCTATACTTTTATAAGGATATTCACCTATGTAATCACTTTAAGTACTTACCAAGCTCAAGAAATTCAACCTTAATACAAAGCTTACAGTCTATATTCCAATTCTTTATATGTCCAGTAATGTCCTTTTGAGGCTTCTTTGCTCCCTTGTTAGATCTTGTCCAGGTTTTTGCATTACCTTTGATGCCATTGTCTCTTTAGTTGCTCTTTTTCTTTCTCCTTTTTATTGTGGGAACATTCACACAACAAACTTTCCCATCTCAACCACTTGCAAGCATACTTCAGTGGTATTAATCACATCTACAAGGTTGCAGTACCCTTACCACCGGCCACTACTACAATTGTCCCATACCATACCTTTTCCCCTTCTTAATTCTCTAAGTTTCCTTTAGTAACTTTAAATGGGCTTAAGATTTCCAATCAGTGAAGCTACATAGGCCAAATGACCTCATTTCTCCAGTTTGTATAGCTTAGGCAACAACAGATTATAAGTTCCCCTCCTGGGTCTGGCCTCCCAGGTCTGTGCACACACCATTTTCTCTGCTTGGAAGGCTTCCAAACCCACCTGGCTTTCTGGGACTTATATTCCAAGCACCTCTTCTGGGAAGCCTTCCTAGGTATCCTCCTATGGACTTTCCAACCCATCAGGCAGCTGGCCCCTTAACTTGTAATCTCAATGCCTGCATGGGTATGCTATTAGCATTTCAACTGGAGCAGGGACAGCAGCTAATGGTGATCCCTCATTGCCTTTTATTTGTTCCTTTAAAAGGCTATTCATCTTTTCCATCTCCTCCACAGCCAAGACTGCATGTGTTGATTGTTCACTGTCCCATCCAGTGAGACAAATGTTCCAGTCATTGGAGTGAACACAATGCATCTGGAACTGCTGGGGTAAGCACCAAGGAGGCTGGTAGCCACAATGTCCACTTTTCCTGTGTATCCACTCTGCTGTTTCTCGGGTTTTATCCACTGATAGGTGTCCTAAGGATCTTTTCCCCCACAGACAGTGGCCCACAACAGCTTACTCCTCTTCCAGCACCTGCAGTCCGCCCCTGGAAGGGGATGGAAGTCCTCAGAATGACCGGACAAAATTGGGACTAAAACCCAAGGGTTATTTGTTCGGAATGTTGCCTTTGCCACAAACCTCACCCAAAGCCAATATTGGTACAAACCACATCCAATTCACAGGATAAGTCAGGGTCCACCTCCTCCCCTTACTGACTTCTTAAAAGGATCTTGCCGGTAGTTCCTCCTATCTCATGCACAATGTTCCCTGATTAACACATAAGCATTAGAGGTTGGGACACAACTTGGGGTTATGTAAATAACCCTGTGACAACACTTGAAAGGTCCTATGTATATCTGGCCATATCCAGCCATTGCTGGCTGCTCCAAGAGTCTGAAACTCCAAAGTATTCTCCATCCATTATCCAGAGATTGCCAGCTGCTTCAGGAGTCCAAAACTACAACAAACTGAAGTTTATTTCTTAATTTTCATACACTTCCTAAACACTCCCAATGCAATGTATAACACATCAAATGAACTTACATTGCTTCTTATTTCTACACCCCCTCCATGATATTGTTAATTCAGCAGCACAGAATAAAAACTAATTATATGATCTTCCACTTTAATATGCAGATAGAGGTGGCCTCTACAAAACATATTCCTTTATTCATTTGAGCCTTGTCTTACATATTTCTAACCTGATTTTATAAAAACCAGATTTTATAAAAACTCCTTTCTATATCCATTTAAGTCTCATATCCCTCATTCTGTTCTGTGACTAAAGCTTTTAAAATTTTATAGATAGACCCATCAATTCTTATTCAACTTGAACCCCAAAAATTCCCTTTCTATGAACCTTCTGCACTTTCTTTATCCTGTTTGGATCAAACAGACAAACACAAAAAGAGTTGAGACACACCAACAGACTAATTTGACTCATAACTCTTACTCCTTTGGTATAGCTGTTTCCAAGCTCGCCATCATTTCATATCTTTGGTTCTCACTGCTTTCAAGATCTCCTTTAGAATCAGTGTTGCCTGTAATATGAAAGCTTGTTTTTGGAAACAATTTTTATAGTTATCAGCAACCAGTTAGGATTTTCTCTCTGATCAGCACAGACTACTCTAAGCTGTCTTTTGTGCTCCTCTTTTACCTGGCATACACAGGATTCAGCAGCTGGTTGTTTATCAGAGAAATCTCCTAAGGCGACTAACAAGGGCCAAGAAGCAGCTGCAGCTATGGCCCAATGCTCTTTTTCATGAAGACATCTTCTACATTTTTCTCTAACTATACTATATTCCTCTCTAGCTGCACTAACCCTACAGGTGTATATGGGGCATCCCCCAAGCCAGGTACAGGAGCCCAAGTCTTATTTCCTAAGCACAAGCAGACTGACAAGGTTAACCATAACTGCATAGAGGAATGGGGCCACTCTGGGATTTCCCCTGACAGAGTTCCTAATAAAGTGTGAGATTCCCTTCACAGACTTCCCAATAAAGGGAGTGCCATACCACCCATGGCTTTTACATCATCAGGAGAGGCTGGAATACACTGCAGATTCTGGAACACCTTGCCAACTATGCCAACTGGAACACAGGTAGAGACCCTGGCCTGCCAACTATGCCATGTTGGCATGCAAGTGATCAAGCCTGACCAACTAATTTGATATTCCAGAGAAACCACACAGGAGCTCAGTCATGGTCATGCTTTTATTACTTATACACAGAACCTGGTGGTGCCAGGCTGGAGGGTGCTTAGTTTATTTACAGCACCCAGTGGCGGCCAGGGAGGAGATACCACGTCATACTCCATGCCTTGCTCTATGCTGCCTAATAGGGTTAGCTTTTATAAGGTTACAAATAGCAGGACACAAGGGTTACGAGTTAACAATTACCAGACCACATGATTATTATCGCAGATGCTCCTTCTATGCTTACATCCAACTGCCTTTTTATGAGGGTCAGGTGGTTGGCCAGACCAGCCTGTCCTTAGTCGAGTGCCCTGGGTTCACAGAAAGGGCATTCTGCTTTCATTTACCCTACAGCATGTAAAATAATTTTCCATCCTTTCACTTGCAATTTTTTTTTGCCTCTGGGTATTAGGTGAGTTTCTTGTAGGCAGCATTTAGATGGGTCATATTTCCTTGTCCACTTTGCCAATGTGCGTCTTTTGATTTAAGATTCTAATCCATTAGCATTCAATGTTATTACTGTCAATGTAGTACTTATTTTAGCCATTTTTTTCTTTAGGCTTATATATATATATTTAATAATTTTAGTTACTCATCAATAATCTTCCTACACTCTCCTCCAACCCTCTCTCTCCACTTTTTCCCTTTCAACCTGCAGAACTCTTTTTACTATTTCATAAAGGGCAGGCCACTTTTTGACAAATCCTCTCAATTTCTGTTTATCTGTGAATATTTTGAACTCTCCCTCATTTTTGAATGACAATTGCTGGTTTTAGAATTCTTGGCAGGCCAGTTTTTTCTTTCTGCACCTTAACTATGTCAAAACAACTGCATTCTCACCTCCCTGGTTTCAGATGTGAAATCAGCACTTAATCTTATCAGGGTTCCCTTGTATGTGATAGATCACTTTTCTCTTGCTGCTTTCAGGATTCTGTCTGTGTCTTAACCTTTAGACAGTCTGGTATGTACTAGTCTAGCCAAAGGGGTGCTGATGCAAAGTACCATAAACCTGTTGGCTTTTATAAAGGGTATTATTTGGGGTAAAAGCTTGCAGTTAAAGAGCCCAACTCAAGGTTGATTTCTCATCCAAAGTCAATTGCCACCTGTTGAAGTAAGATGACAGGCAATGTCTACCTTGTCTTTCCTTCCTTCTTCCCCTAAAGGCTCCATGGCTCTAGCTTCTTTTGATCTCAGCTGAAGACTGGAGGACTCATTTATTTCTAGACTTTTCAGCTGTTCAGGGCTCTGGTCTCTGCAGCTACAAGCTATCAGGTGAATGACTCAGCTTTCTCCAGGGCCCCAAGATCAAAGTTTTCTGCTGTGTCTATAGAGCTCTCTCTTTCTTCTGTGTATCTTCTCCTATGTTCTCCTTGGGTGCGTCTACATTTATAAAGCCCACCAAGAGTGTGGGGACTCAAACCTGCATGTCCTAATGACATGGTTGAATCAAAGCCCTGATCTTGATTTGATCAAGTAAACTTAAAACCTTTGAATTTACACATCCTGGAGCCTTGCCACCAACCATAGGGGAGGTGTGGGAGGTGGGCAACATGGGAATCCCAGTGGGTTCCGTGTAATATTTTAGGTAATCTAAGCACCTCTTAAAATATATGTATATATATATATATATAAATAACATTTTTGTAAGCAAATACACATATATGCATATATATTTATATATCATTTTGCAAATGTTTGTATGTATTGTGAGAATTTTGATTTTTACCCATAATAAAAAATAAAATAAAATAAAATAAAAAAATAAATAAAATAAAAAAATAAAAAAAAACCTTTGAATTTAAATCACTCAAAGGGTACCATGCCCACAGGTACAGACCAGTTTACAAACATAATCTAGATCTCTTTTTGGAATTGGTGAATAATATCAAACTGCCACACACTAAATATGTGTAGTAGGTCTGCTAGGATTTGTTATTTTTGGAGAATGCTGTACCTCATAGTCATGTTTATCCATGTATCTCATATGAGTTGGGAATTTTTCAGCCATTATTTCCTCAAATACTCTACCCCCTTTCCCATCTCTTCTCCATCTGGGTTGCCCATAATGCTTATTTTGTCTGCTTTGTATTATCAGTCAATTCCCTGAATCCCTGAATTTTTTTCTGTTTCTTTCATTATCTGTGTGATTTCAGATGTCCTGTTTTTGATATTGCTAGTTCTTTTCTCTGCCTGTTCAAATCTGCGGTTATGTGCTTCTAGTGTATTTTTAATTTCTTACATTGTGCCTGTAAGTTTTTTATATCTTTTCAATGTATGTTTACAATTTCTTCTGTATATTTCCATAGTGTCTTTTGGTATACTTAATCTCTTCCTTCATTTCATTGGTTTGATTAAGGATATTTGTTTGTACATCCTTGATTAGTTGTTCCACATTATACACCTCTGCCTGTGTTTTAGGTTGTTCATCAGACTGGGCTACGACTTCTTATTTCTTAGTATGGCCTGTAATTTTTGCTGATGTCGACATCATTTTTTTATCATAATGGGCTTATTCAGTTAGTTGGTTTATCCTCTTAGTCTATGGTTTTATTTTTCTTTAATTTTGTGTTAGGAATCCTCTTCATCCTTGGTTCCACTTACTCTATATTCTTCTAGTTACCCATGTTCAAAGGAAAAATATTAGACTTAGAAAAAGGAAAGAATGAAGAAGAGCAAAAAGAAAAAGAAAAGAAAAACTAAAAAAATCAAAGAAAAAGAACAAGGAAAAAGAAACAGAATGAATAAACAAAAAGATGGGAAATAGTAAACAGGAATAAAAATTTTAAAAGGTTAAAAAAAGGAAAACTAGAAAATGTAAAATATAATATAAAGTAAATGAAATGAAATAAAATAAACAAAATACTGATAAGTTTAAAGAGAAGAAGGAAAGATGAAACAGGGAGAGGCAGAAAGGAAGGAAGAAAAGAAGAGGGAAAAAATGAAAGAAAAGAAATCTAAAAGTAAGGATAGAGAAAAATAAAAAAGAGGGTAAAAAATAAAAGATAGAAAGGGAAGAAAAAGAAAAAGAACTAAATGGGGTAAAATAAAAGAGAATGGGAAGCGATGAAAGAAAAGAAGAAAAAATGTTAAGAAGGAAATAAAATAAAGAAGAGAAGAGGAAAAACAAACAAGCAAACACAACAAAAGAAAAATCTGGGTCTCCCTCTCAGATTACCAAACTATCTAGTCTCTTCTAATGCTACCTATTTTTCCCCCAACATAACTTATATTTTAATAATTTTACTTATTGTAGATATTCTAAAACAATCATTTACACTAATTTCACAGAGTTGTCATGAAATTAAATGATAAAATGATCATGATACCATTGAACACTTAAAATATGCCAAATACTGGATAAAGGTTTTATAGGGACTATGATATTTCAGTCTCATAAAGTGGTAATAGTATCCCTATTTTACAGATAAATCAAAAGTTCATAAGTTTGAGCCCCTATCTACCTGACTCCAAAACCTGTCCTTTTTTTATATTAATTTAAAAAAATTTTTTTTTTTTAAAGATACTTAGATCACCTCACAATCCCCTTTCTGTAAATATCCAGGTGAAGAGAGAGAAAAATAAAAAACAGGCCTTCCTCTCAGGCCACCAGAGATCACTAGTCTAAGCTTTTCTAGCTCCTTGTACTGCCAATCACTCCATAGTCATCCTTGTTAGTACCTGTATGAAATAAAAAAAAAAGAAAAAAAAAAAAAAAGGAAAAGGAAATAGGAAAAAAGGAGAAAAACACCTCTGGCTAAGTTCCCTCAGGTTTCCCCATGGCTCCCTCCTCTTCCCCCGACCCTAAGCAGGCTGGACACAGGCCCACCTGTGGGGAACCACTCCTCAGCAGCTCTCCCTTTCTGCAGAACCAGCTGTCTGACTTTCCCTCCCCCAGGGCTAGCTGAGCAGTTTTCCTCTCCTCCTGTGTCACCTGGAATGCTCCCTTCTTCTCCAGGGCCAGCTGGGTGGCTCCCTTTTCCCCAGTGCCCAGGTGGTACTCCCTCTCTCCAGCCACCCTCTCCTGTCACCCCTCTGACAGCCTAGCTTCCCTTATGCCCAGCAAGCCTGCCTGTCTTTCCAGAGTTTCTAGAGGAAGTATGCAACCTACCTTTCCCTATTCTGCCATCTTGGATCTCCTCTGAGTGGCAATTTTTAAGCAAGTTCATCTTACAATGCTATCAATTTTCAATAAAATATTAATATAAAACAACAACAAGAAGAAAACTACTTTTTGAAGAATTTGAGGGATCCTGAAATAAAGAGGATCAGAAAGAAAACAAGCTTTTATTCTCAAGATCAGTAGGTGTTGTAAATATGCTGATATTCAGGACTCAACTGGCACATGGATGAACCAATGATTTACATCTCTGGGACATATGTTTATCAAGTATAGTGTTAATTATGGCTTCAAATAAAAGGGGCAGAAAAGCCATGTGGAGAGAACCTATAAATGCATCTAACTTTGTTACACTGGGGAGCATAAAGTCAAAAGTAAGGCCCACTGACAGGGTGCCGAATTCCCAAGCTGTCTGCCCTGCTTATAGTTTCTGGGTATCTCTAGAGCTCTCAGGAGCCCTGCTATTGGAGGCACTTTTAACTGTGGCAGTCAATGAGATCCTTCAGAGACTTGCATAAACATAAACTCTGGAATGATCTCTAGTTCATTGGACTCACCCAGGACAAATAACAAGGAAATGATGATGGACAACACTCATCCCAAGAACACAGGGTGTCTGCAATTGCAAGCAGGACAGTTCCATCCATCTGCCCCACGGTATCTAAGCTCCCTTTCAATCAGAAACAGAGTCAGCATTGCCATCCCAAAATCCTCAAGATTAGGGAATGGACAGTGGACTAAAGTAGATGTATTATTACTCTACTATAGATTTATTATTATTCTAGCAATGGAAGAACTCATATCATTGATGTGAAGGCAGTGTCCACCAGAGATTCTGAGGAATGGGAAAGCAAAGAATAGGTGGCATTTTGGGGACTTTGGGTTTGTCCTGCATGGCACTGCAGTGATGAATATAGGCCATTGTATATTTTGTCATAACTTACAAAATTTTGTGGGATAGAGGGTAAACAATTATGTAAACTGTAGTTTGTGGTTAGTAGCTATTCTTCAATATGGGTTCATCAATTATAACAAAGGTACCACACTAATGAAGGTTGTTGTTAATGTGGGAAAGTGTGGGAAGGGGACATAGTGGGACATATGGGAATCCCGTATATTTTTTATGTAACATTTGTCTAATCTAAAGATTCTTTAAAATAAAAAAAATTATTATTAAAAAAGTACAGATTAATAAGGAAAAGGTTTGGCATTTGGTTGCTACCTGTTAAAGATGAATGGTGAGTATAAGAGTTTATTAGGATATTTCCTCTACTTTTGTACATATTTGAAATTTCCCATAATTTTCCATGAAGAAATTGATTCTGAATACAGTATTCACTAATGAACCTAATATCAAGCAATACCATTCTATGTCAACTTATTCAAGTTCTTAAATATGTTCATATTTTGTGGGAAAATATAACTGTAATTGACACAAATCAAAAAATCAATACACTTAATTTAGCAAACCTGATTTTGTTAAGAAATATTTTCTTCCACAGGTAATATTTACTGATCAAGAATTGCAAAAAAGCCACTGTGGAAACAGTTTGGTTATTCCTCAGAAAGTTAAGCATAAAATTACCATATGACCTGGCAGTCCCACTTGTAGTTATAAACCCAAAATAATTGAAAGTAGGAACTCGGACAGATATTTTCACACTAATGTTTATAGTTGCATTATTCATAATGCTATCATCCATCAACAGATGAATGGATGAACAAAATGTGCTATATACATACAGTAGAATATTATTCAGCCATAAAGAGCAATGTAGTTCTGATACATGTGACAACATGGATGACTTTTGAAGTTATCTTGTTGAAAGAAATAAGCCAGACACAAAAGGACAAATATTGTATGATCTTCTGATGTGAAATCATTAGAATAATCAAATTCATAGAGTCAAAAACTCCATGAAAATACAGGTTACCAGGAGCAGTATAGAGATAGGGAATGGGGACTTAATGCTTAATTAGTAAAAGTTTCTGTTTGGCGTGATAGAAAAGTTTTGATGATGGATGATGGTGATGGTAGCACAATATAATAACACCACTGAATTATGTATTTGAATGTAGCTAAAAGGGGAAATTTTAGGTTGTGTATGTATTACTAGAATAAAAATAAGAAAATGTAGGACTGTAACCCCACTGAACCTTAATGAAAACAATAGTCATAACAGTACTGCTTCATCACTTGTAACAAATATATCTTATTAATGCAAAACATTAATAAGAAAACTATTTTCTGCATGATTTTTCTGTAAGCCTACAATATCTCTAATAAAAAAATAAATGAAAAAAAAATTTGCAAGACTATTTTTAAAACAGAAGAACCTAAGCATCTATGTAAATTCAAGGAGTGCATAATGAACCATAAGACAATTATGTGGCCTTTTCTGGGAAACATTGACCTCAGTGAAAGAGTGACAATGAAGTCTGGACTGGTCAATTGGCCTTAGAAATGGATTGTTCAACTCACCCTTAAAAAAAGGGGGGGGGGGGGAGAGGTGTGGAAATATATAGGAATTATTTTATATAGAAATTCTGACTATATTAGGACAAATTCTCTAAGAATATTTTAAATGGATAAGGATAAATTATTCTCATGTTGAATAGAGACTGGGGCAATACTTTACACTTTTAGATGAGCTGAAACACAGATCACAGGTCATAATACATAATTCTATATTGAGGTTATTAAATGCTATCGAGTAAGGTCAAGAATATTAAAATATGAGGCAATATGGAAAATAGGTCTGAATGGTTCTCATGGACCATCTAATACTGAATATGTAGGACATCAATGGAGAGATGTTTCAGCTCTGGACTATCATGATTTAATAGTGGATCCAAAAATTAGAGTTCATGGATCTTCAGTATTCAGAGGTTAAAATGCTCCTGTACTGGCAAATTTTGATTCTGAATGTTGATTATGCATTGGTGTGGTGGGAAACAGTGAATATAAGTAAGATCAAGAGTTTTGCTGGAAAAAAATGCTCCAAATGGCAATGCACTATCTGAGCAGATAAATGTTACATTGAATGCCCATTTTTCCGCTTATATTTTCATGGTTTAATAAGTGCCCTTAAGCTTTCAGTGGTATAATCTGCTTTTTAATGTTGCATATTTTACTTCACAATCTGCAGAGTTTCAATGAGAATTGCTGTACATAATATATAAATAACATAAACTATAAAATAAAAATAAATGAAAGATGGTGTTAATACAACTTGCTACATTGATTATTTTATCTGGTTACTGAACAAGTAAAGTGAAGCCAGCAAGCATTTAAGAAACTATTAAAATGCAGGGCCATGTTGAAGAATCAATTGTCCAAAATAAAAAGTGTGCATATATTAACTGATGCTGGGTAGATTATATATAGCTAATGACAATATGACCATCAGAGAGAGGAATTTTTAAAGATATAATTTTCAAATGAAATCAGTATAGAAAGTCATAATGGGTGAAGTGGAGATTAAAATAATTTTCTACCTGGTAATCAGGGAATGAATTGTAATTGATAAAATTTTGATAGGACCTAAATAACTAGTTACCTCAAATCTCTACTTATATTCTGTATGGTCATTGTATAATCATAAATACTAATCATTCTTGACATATTACTAATGAGACAGGTATGCATAGAAATTACGTATTCTAATATTTTAATCTTCCAGGTAAACCTTTACCACCCAAAACATACGGTTTATAAAAATTAAGTGATAGAAATACATGCAAACATACAAACTCTTAAAGATTATATTTTACTGCTACCCCTACCCTAGAAATAAGTATCATAAGCAGTGAGACTAAAGGAATATGAGGAAACATTAAATTATATCCTATTAACCAAAACAAACCAGAGAGAATAAAATTGGATTAATATGACAATAAATGTAGTTAGGCAAATTTCTTCTATGTGTTGAATCTCCATGACTTTTAGGTATTGTCTGTTTCTTCTTGATCAAGTTAAATTTTAAGATGTCTAACTCTACCACAGTGACTGAATTCCTTTGTACAAGATTTTCTGAAGTGTGGGAGCTCAGAGACATCATGCTATTCCTACTGATGTACTTGGCAAACCAGATGGTGATTCTTCTTGTCACAGCAGCTACCTTTGATTGGAACCATCACATACACATTTTAGGAATCTGTCTGCTATAGATATGTGCTATATTTCTGTAACAATACTCAAGGCATGTGTCATCTTCCTCCATGACAACAGAGAGATCTCCATGGTTGGATGTACTTCTCAGATCTTCCTCATGTTTTTATTTATTTATAATGCTCTGTCATCCTAAGCAATGATATCTAATTCTTGTCTCTGCCATACCCATTGGTAGCTGCTGTGCCTTCAACACCATGTCTTATAATTTGCATATTTTCTACTGTGCTCACGTTTCCAACCAGTGGAGAACAAGGAAAGGCCTTTACCACTTGTGGCCCTCACATCCTCATGATAACTATCATAATCAGCCCAGCTGGTTCTGTGCTTATTAAGCAAACCTCCAACTCGTCCACAATTCAAGACACGATCATCTTGGTGTTCTTATTCTGTAGTCCCTCCATTCTTGAATTTGGTAACATTTAGTCTTCAAAACAAGCAGATGAAGCAGGCTGTAAAGAGAGTTATGAGGAGAATGCTTTATTCAGGAAAAAATATAGTATAATTGTTTGAAGCAAATCCCATTTTGATGTTATGCATTAAAATATGTTGCAAAATTAAATTTCTTTCCCATTTCCATCTTTGGTGATCTGAATTGACACCTAAAAGTAGACAGAAAAATATCACTTGTATTTACTATTTCCCCCAATTGGTCAAGGCCTTTTTCTGGATGCATTCCTAATTGGCACTTAGTAATAATCCCTTAGTGCTAGGGAGGCTCATTCCCAGGAGTCATGTACCACATCGAGGGTGGAAGATAGTGCATTTATATGCTGAGGTTGGCTTAGAGAGAGACCACATTTGAGCCAAAAGTAGCCTTTCAGGAAGTAATTCTTAGGCAATATATAACACTAAGCTAAGTTTCAATTTCACAAGAATAATATTCATAAGTACAATCATCAATATCAAGGGCGTGGCATAATGGTCTGTCCCCCTAAAATCTGAGAAATCTGTGGTTAGTGAAAAAAAATCAGTCATAACTTACCTATTTTTTAAATGTAGCAGTGTAAATTTTCAAAAATAATTATTTTTATTTCATGTAAATATCATTATTTATAAAATGAAATTCACTGTAAGCTTAGTAATTTAAGATTATATATTTTAAGTCATTAAGCTCTCCATTCCAAGGAAACAAAAATGGTTTTATTTTTTGATCTTTTATGTATTACTTCTGATGCATCCTCTCATTATATTTAGAAGATGAATCATAAAATTTTGTATTTAAGTAGATTTTCTTATGTTTCTCATAAATTATGGCCCATATCCCTATTATAACCTTTGAATTAGACATAGTACTCTCCAGTGGATAACAAATATGGCTTTCTGTACTGGAAAATTTCATAAACACATGCAATCTTGCAGAGAAATTCATTAAAATAATACAGATTCAGTTTCTGGATATGTACATTGGATACAGGACTATCACTAATTACAACCAACAGTCTCTTAAATTCTATTATCACAAGGTACTTATGTGATAGTTAAATGATGAAATATATGGCTTTGTAAAATATTATTCTGTCTGAAAGCTTTTTATTTTTTTTAGGAGGTACCAGAGATTGAACCCAGGACCTCATGCTTGGGAAGCAGGTACTCAACCACTGAGCTGCATCTGTTCCCCAAGGAAAGTTGTTTCTTTTTCTCTCTCTTTTTTTTTTTTACACTTGTTTGCTTTTTTCTTAGCAGGTACCTAGGATCAAACCCAGGACCACGTGAAGCAGGTGCTCAACCACTTGAGCTACATCCACTCCCAGCTTTCTTTTTATTACATAGCCTTTTTAGTAAAATAATACTATGTTCTTTTATATACATCTATGCATTTTTTCATTATTATATTTGCATTGTAGAAAAGCATTGTATAGCAAGTGATGTGTAAATATTATTATTTAGTAAAATGACAGCACAATACATTTAAACAATCATTCTTAGATTTTATTCTTCAAACAATTGATACCCCATTAGGTACTAGTCAAAATTGGAGACCAATTCTCTAATAGAAACAGCCATCATTACCATGACACTTTATAAAGCTCATTTTGAAAATATATTCAGATTAATTCAGTAGCAACTATTTGGGCATAAATAAGATAAAAATCACAATATATAAAGCAAAATTAGTAGAACTAAAAGGAAAAATGGTAAAACACTAACATAATTAAACTGCTTCAGGTATAGCTCTGTGACAGTTAAATTCATATGTCAACTTAGATAGATTATGGTGACCAGTTGTTTGGTCAAGCAAGTACTGGAAGAATTTCTACTGTGAGGATATTTTCTGGATTTAAATCATTAAGTTGATTGCATCTATGAATGATTACATCTACAATAAGCTAAGGAGATTTTCTTCAATGAAAGAAGCCTTATATCCATCCAATCAGTTAAAAGCCTTAAAAAGAAAATTGATTATTTCAGTAGTCAGAAGAGAGAATTTCCATCTCTGCTTCAGTCAGCCAGGTTCTCCTGGGGAATTAATCAAAAACTTTCATGGAAGTTCCCAGTTTGTGACCTGTCCTATGCAATTTGGACTTTCCCATCTGCAGCCAGTCATGTGAGCAATTTCTTTAATAAATTTAATAATATTTACATTATATATATGTTCAATTCTGTTTCTCTGGTGATCATTAACTAATAAAAGCTTCAACAACTAATAAAATGAAGAGATAAAAATAAGTATAGATAAAAGACTTGAGCAATGAAATTTTTCAATGAGTCCTATTGGTATTTGCAAAACTCTGTACCCTTAAACTACTGATTTTACATTTTTTAATATGCACCTGGACTTCTGTTAAATAGATGATATACTGAGGACTATAAGGGAAATCTATACAAAGTTCAAAAAACTGAAACTCCAACAGAATATTATCTTTGTTCTCAGATATCAATGAAGAGAGAATGAGTATCAAAATCTTAAATTCTAATTGTTCCTACATGTACTTCTTCTGGCAGTTTTACCAGTTTCTTCTCATATATTTTGTAGCTGTTATTTGAGGATATAAGTTTGGGATTTATTTATTTCATCTTAATGAATTGAGGCCCTTATCACTCTGAAATATCTTTCACTAAATCTGAAAATATTGTGCACTGAAATCTGTCTTATCTGATAATAATTTAATAATTTAACCATTCTACCTTTCTTTCAATTAGTATTAGCATTATATAACTGTTTCTTTATTTTCAATTATTTTATATATATATATGCATGTTTGAAGTATACATCAAGAATTTTTTTTTACTCTATCAGAGAAGCTCTTCTTCTTTTTATGTGGTATATTATAAATATATTCAGTGATATACTAATATATCACATTAGTAAACTAATTTATCACACATTGAAATACCCAATGGAACCTAAATGTGCAATATTTCAAATTGACCTTATGCATTTAATAATATAAGAACATATTTTTTAATAGTCTGACTCAAATTATTTTACTCTACTTGAGATTTTTATTTTTTATTTTTAATTAAACTTTATTGATAAATATTAATAAAGCATAAATCCATCCAAAGTGTCAAATCAATGGTATTTGCTATAATCACGTATTTATGCTTCCATCATTGCATTCATTATTACAATAATAATAATAAGAAAAAACTCATCATTTCTCAATCTCTCTATGCTTCCTCTGCTGTACATAGCTGCTATCCTTTTTCCTATGCAGAGGTAATAAGAAATGAAGTCGTGAAGCATATGACAACATGGATGAACCTGGAGGACATTATGTTGAGTGAAGCAAGACAGACACAAAAGGGCAAATACTGTATGATTATGCTATTATGAACTAAATATATTGTGTAAACTCATGCAGTTAATATTTAGAATATAGGACAGCAGAAAATAGAAAGAAAGTAGAGAATAAAAAGGTGAGGAGTAAACTGTGCAGAATTGGTATAAAAGTTATTTGTAAATCTTTGGAAATGAATAGAAATGGTGAAAGCATATCATGGTATTTGTAACTAGCAGAGCTATTATATGTGTATGACAGTGGTCAATAGGGAAAGTTTAAGGTCACATATATTCCTGGAAGAAAAGCTAAAAATTTTCCTTCTAGTAATATATATGACATTTTATTATTTGTA
>JAKSZT010054402.1:174945-197840 GCA_026826555.1 Tolypeutes matacus | reverse complement strand
GGACATGATCACCTCTGTGTTCTATTCTATAGTCCCTCCTTTCTTCAGTCCTATTATCTATAGTCCCAGAAACAAGCAGATAAAGGAGGCTTTAAAGAGAATTATGAATAGAAAGCTTTAGGTATTAAAATAATAGGATAATTATTTCAAGACATTCCAACTTTACTGAGGTGAGTTGAAAATGCTTCAAATTTAAACTTCTTGCCTACTTCTAACATTAAGAGACAAGACTTGAAGTTTCAGGGACAGTGATTATATAATGTGTTGGCATAGTTACAACATAAACTGTTTATCCTTCAAAAAATGAATATTCTCTTATACCTGAGCCATCACTGCAAGAGACTTGTGTCTTTTTACCAATAGTGCTGTTTCCATTTATTCTCCTTTAAACTTAGAGTCCTAGAAAATATAAACTACACATTAATTTTCTTTTATCTTTTTTCATACTTAGAAGAGACAGAGAATCATTCATTCACCATATAAAGTTTTTCTAAAATACATATAATAACATCTGAAAGCCAGCTGGAAAAGGACATTAATGATTTTGTTCAGAATAAATTGTAAGCATCTGAAGGTGTGGTTGGTAATTGACATCAAAGATACATTTTCCTATACTTCGTAATGTGGAAGTATAGATTTTAAATAAGAATTAGTTTTGCTTAATGCAAAAAAATTTACAAATTTGTAAATCACTCGTCTGTTTAGAAAGTTTAGGATGAAAACTGTTGGCAGGTCTTAAGTTCTCCATACTAGAAAGCAAAAGTGAGGTAAACATTTGCTCTTTCCACATTAGGATATTTCTCAACATGTTTATCAATATATAAAGATGATGAAATGATGTAATTATATATTTATATTGAGTGTTATTATATGTCTCATATGTTAAGGCCTATAAATCAATATAGAAAACCTAGTGTTAGAAGCAGAATGCTGTAATTCTTGACAAATAGTTTGCCATATTAGACAAAATTTCCAAAATATATTTATTTTTCTCAAAAAAATCTCTAAAATATTACAAGTTTCAGTTTTGTAAATTGGTGCCATCATTATCATTCATATAAATTGGCACTACTTCCTCTGTTAATTCTAAGATTGATATTATCATAGGGTATAAAGTCTGTATTTTCTGTTACTGATCTAAACACTACACCTTTAAAAAGTTGTGTTAGCATGCACATCTTTATGTATTTTTTTTTTTATTTTAACCTCTTTGGGTCTTTGTATTAAAGTGAATTTTTTTGAAGGCAGCATAGGCAGCTTGCTCTTTAATCCTATCACAGATTCTCTGTCTTTTAATTGTGGTGCTTTAATATTTAATTAATTGTAACTATTGATGTGTTTAAGCAATAAATATATTGTATTGTTTTTGTGTGTGTGTGTCCTTTCATCTATTCCTTTTCTCTATTTCCTCTGTGTCAGCATCCATTTGGATTGATTTTGTGTATTTAAAGTTCTTATTGACATTTAGTTAATATTGTTTATTAAATTAGAGCATATATTAAATATCTTGAACTTACCTAAGTCTATCATAATGTGACTCTCATTTCTTGACTTTGAAGCATATTACTTAACTACAGTGCTAAAACAGCATGGTATTAGCATAAAGATAGATACGTTGACCAATGGAATAGAAGTGACTGTTCATAAATAGATTCTCAAATTTATGGCAAAATGATTTTTAACAAGGCTGTCAAGCACACCTAGGTGGGCCAGAACTGTCTGTTCATTAAATGTTGCTGAGAGTTTTTGTTTATCTGTGAAGACTTTAATCTTACCCTCAGTTTTAAAGACAGTTTTGCTGGATAAAGTATTCCTGGCAGGCTGTTTTTCTCTTTCAGAACTTTTAATATATCATCACTGACTTCTCACCTCTATGACTTCTGATAAGAAATTGGCTCTTAGACTTATTAGTTATCCCTTGTATGTGATGAATTGATTGTATCTTGCTGTTTTCAAAATTCTCCCTTTATTTCTGACATTTAAAATTTTGAATAGTGTCTCAGTGTAGGTCTATTTGGATTTACTCTGTTTGGGATATATTGTCCTTCCTGGATATTGATATTTATGTTTTTTGTAAGGTTTGAGTAATTTTTGGACATTTCATTGAATATATTTTCTGTCCCTTTTCCATTCTTTTTTTTTCCTTCTGAGACAAATATACCACGTCTGTTTGTGTGTTTCCTTTATCATTCAATTCCTGAGACCCTCTTCCATTTCTCCAGTCTTTTCTCTTTTTATTCTCCTGCCTTTCCAAATTCAGATATTCTTTCTTCTAACTCAAAAATGTTGTCCTCTACCAATTTAAATATGCTAGTATATGTGCCCAGTGTTTTTTTAATTTCTTCTATTGTGTTTTTCATTCCTATAACATCTTTTACTTTTCTTTGCCATCTTCTAAATTCTTCTTTGTGTTCAATAAGTGTCTTCTTATTACCTTTAAACTTTTTAGCTATCTCATTGAATTTATTAAGGAAGAAATCCACAAAGTGACCAAGGGCATGTCCCACTACCTGCGTGCTCTTTAGCTGGAGGAGTTTTGGTGCAGACAGGTATTAGGATCAACACTCAACCAGCTCATTGGGAGAGAAGTGTAGAGAAAGAAGAGGGATTGTGTAGATGGGCCAGATTGTAGCCAGTTCCTGAGAAAAGTTAAGAAGTCAACTAGTGCTAAAGTGGTTCCAGCAATAAGAATGGGGGAAACTGATCAAGTGGTCTGTCACAAACACCCATCCTGCAAGAGAGAAACTGGATCATTGAGGGGGTGATCTGTCAAGTGCCTGATTGATAGGGGAACACAGAGAGACAGAGAGCAAGCCATCTGAAGCCCACCCATACTGAAGGAAAATGTGACAAGAACCCAGGCAACTCCCTGGGGATAGGGAAGTGGTGGGGGACAAACAGCCTTGCACCAGGGAATTTAGGCTGGATTTTTAAAAATTATTATTTTATAATTTTTAGTTTTATTATTTTTTCTTTATTCTTTATTTTTTCTCTACATTAGGCACCTTAGCAGAATAGGGCCATCTGCAAGGTAATTGATTGTAAAGCACTGGCAGCATGAGATGGATGCTAGTGGCCTGAGAGGGATGTATGATTTTTCTGTTCTTTTTATTTGTTTCTTTTTACATTTTTCTCTGTATTTTCTTTATTTCATTTCTTTCTTAAATTTTCCCTCTCCTGTTACCTTTCTTACATTTCAACTTCTGTTGTTTGCTCCTCATTTTACTTCTTCTTTTCTCATATTCCCAGTCTTTTATTTTATTTTATTATTTCCTATTTCTTTCTTTTTTATTCAACCATTTTTATTCTTAATCCTTTTATTTTTTATGAATTTTCACTTTTGCTAATTTTTTCCCCGGCTCTTTTATGGTTCCTTTTCCAACCATTTTTAAATATTACTTTTCTTTTTCTCTTCTCCTTTATTTCTTTTTTATAGTTTTAATAATGGAGGTGGGGGACACAGACAAGAATAAGGACATAAAATAAGTGGAACCAAGAGTCAGAGAGGCCTATTAATAGAAGACAAAATGAAATAAAACCCTAGAGTAGAAAGAGTAACTAACCTACTGAATAATCCCATCAAGGTAAAGAGATGCCTAAACACCAACAAAACATTTCAAGTCACACTAAAAAACAAGAAAACATGACCCAGTCTTTGGAACAGGCTAAAATGCAGTGGGAAATACAGAATGTGGAAAAACTAATTAAGGATGTCCAAAATTAATCATGAATCAAATTAGTGAAGTGAAGGAAGAGAAAAAGGATATAAAGAAGATACTGAGGGAAAATAAACAGAAATTGTAAGCATACAAAGCATATCTGAGGCTGATGAAAGTTACAATACATGAAATTAAAAATATGCATGAAGCACATAACAGGAGATTTGAACAGACAAAGGAAAGAAGAAGTGTGTCAAAAATAGACGTGTTCCATGCTCAGTGGCAATACCCCAGGTTGTGGTTAACAATTGCTATGAATGTGCCACACTAATGAAGGATGTTGTTTATGTAGGAGCGTGTGGGAGGTATGGGCAGTGGGGCATAGGGAATCCCTATATTTTTTTGTGTAACATTTAATCTAAGTATCTTTAACTTTTTTGTCAGCATAAATTATTTATTTTTTTTAAAGATACTTAGATTACATAAATGTTACACAAAAATTATAGGGATTCCCACACCTCCCACAACCTCCCACATAAACATCCTTCATTAGTGTGGCACATCACCTGCAATGGATATACACATCCTGGGCCTTTGCCATTAACCATGAACCATAGTTCACATTGTAGACCACACTCTCTCCCCCACAGCTCTGCATGTTATATGATGATATAAAATGGACCTTGTATTAAAACTGCTTTTCCTTCTCCCTGCCCCCAGGGTGTCTAGTGGCTGCTGGCTCCACATTAATGTCATAATTTCTTTAATTGCTTGAATCACAATATATCTATAAAAGAATACCAGTAAATCCACTCTAGTCCATAGCTCTTCCCCCAATCCTGAGGAGTCTGGGATGGTGATGACCACTCCACCTCCAATGGAGAGGGGGCTTATATCCCATGGATAAGATGAATGGGATTATCCTTCCTGCAGCTGCAGACACTCTCCATTCCTTGGGATGGCCATTGTCCAGCATCATCTCCCCGCCAGGTGTCCTGGATGAATCCATTGAGCTGAAGAGTAGGATTTGCAGCTCCACTGAGATTCTAGGCCCAGCTGGCACATGAACAGCCCAAAGACTCCAGTTTCTGGAGGTACACCTACAAACTCCAGCACCTCATATAGATTTGAATAGAAGGGACAGATGAACCATGTGCAGGGAAGACATATTTGAGTCCAACTCTGTCACTCTCAGGAGCACAGATTCCAAAGTAGGGCCTACTGATAAGGCTCCAAACTCTGGAGCTATCTGCCCTGATATAGGACCTGGGAGTCTCCAGATCCCTCAGGAGCCCCTCTATTTGGGGTGATATCCACTTTGGAAGCCTATGAGGTCTTACTGAGATGTGCATAAGCATTATCTGTGGGATGACCTCCTGACTCACTTTGAAGTTTCTTAGCCAGATGAACTCCCTTGTCTTTACCTTTTGCCCCTTTTATTCGAGGTCTTTTTGTAGTCATATTGCCATTTGACACTTGGTAGTAATCCCTCGGTGCCAGGGAGGCTCATCCCTGGGATTCTTTAAAAAAATAAAGAAATATATTTATAAAAATAGACCTTCTGAAAATGCACAGAAACTAGAATAGATAGATAAAAAGAAAAAAAACAGGGACTCGGGAAATTGAATGACACCATGAAATGCACAAAATTTTTAGTAAGAGTAACTGAAAGTATCTTTAAAAAAGTAGAAAAAGAAAATATGACATATATAAACCTAAGGAAGAAATGGCTGATATAAGTACTGCCATGAGAGTAATCACATTGAATGCAAATGAATGAAATTCTCCAAATAACTTAGAGTGGTAGAATGTATAAGGAAATAATGACTTATCTCTATGCTGTCTACAAGAAACTCTCCCTAGACGCATGGAGGCAAGGACACTGAAAGTGAAAGGTTGCGAAATGACTCCACATGCAAACAATAAACATAAAATGGCATGAGTAGCTATACTAATATATATAAAAAAATAGACCTAATGCAAAATTATTGTAAGAGACAAAGAATGATACCATATATTAATAGAAGGCATAATCTATCAAGAAGAAATAACAATCATAAACATTTATGCACTCAAGTGCACACATTTGCTCTAAGATATATAATGCACAGATGGAAAAACTAAGGGGAGAAATAGATACCTCTAAAATCATAGTAGGGGTCTTTAATACACCATTATCAACAGTAGAAAAAATATCAAGAGATACTCAATAAAGAAACAGAGACTTGAATAATATGTTAAAGGAACTAGAACTATTTGAAATACAGAGAAAACTACACCAAAATACAGCAGGACATACATAGTTCTCCAGAACACATGGATCATTCTCTAGATTTGGCCACATACCAGGTCACAGTACATATATCAATGAATTTAGAAAGATTGAAATTATACAAAGTAATGTCACTGGCCAAAATGGAATGAAGCTGGAAATTAATAAGGGGGAAAGAAACAGATTAGGCACCAGGATATTGAAGTTAAACAAAAAACTCTTAAACAATCAGTGAGTCAAAGAAGAAATTGGAAAAACAAAAAAAAACAAACAAAAAAAAAAACCCAAGAACTGTAACTACCTCAAAACAAACGAAAATGAGAACGCTATATATGAGAACTTATGGGATGCACCAAAATCAGTGATGAGAGGGAAATTTATACCCATAAATGCATATATTAAAACAGAAGAAAGAGCTAAAATTAAAGATCTAACTGCACACCTGAAGGAACTAGAAAAAGAACAACAAACTAATCCCAAAGCAAGCAGTTAGCAGGAAATAAAAAAAAAAAAAAGATTGGAACAGAACTAAATGAAATTGAGAACAACAAAAACAACAGAAAAAATCTAGAAACAATGACCAAACCCAAAAGCTGGTTCTTTGAGAAGATTCATAAAATTCACAAACCCTTAGATAGAGTAACAAAGAAAAAAAGAGAGAAGATGCATAGAAATAAAATCAGAAATGAGAGAGGCGATATCACCATTAATCCCATAGAAATAAAGAGTATCCTAAGAAGATGTGTTGAAAAATTATATGTCAACAAGATGGATAATTTAGATGAAATGAACAAATTTCTAGAAACACACAAGCAGCCTACATTGATGACAGAAGAAAAAGGAGAATTCAACAGTCCAGTGACACTTAGCAAGATAAAATTAGTCATCCAATCCTCCCAACCAAGAAAAGCCCAGGACCAGATAGCTTCATGGGTGAACTCTAACAATAATTTCAGAAAGAACTAACACCAATTCTGCTTAAAGTCTTCTAAAAAGTAGAATTAGAGGGAACATTACCCAAGTCATTCAGTGATGCAAACATCACCCTAATACCGAAACCACAAGTGAACAACAGACCAATCTCTTTAATGGACTTAGATGCTAAAATACTCAGCAAAAAATTGCTAATCATATTCAAACGCACAGGGAATGAATTATTCACCATGGTCAAGCAGGTTTATTGCCTGGAATGCAAGGAAGGTACAACATTAGAAATTCAATCAATGCAATATACATTAACATATAGAAGGGGGGAAAGCTAATTATCATCACTAGTGACACACAAAAAAGCATTTGACAAAATAAGGCCTCCTTTCTTTATAAAAACACTTCAAATGATAGGAACAGAAGGAAACTTCATCAAAAATTACTGGAAGACTAAATATCATTAAGAGTTCTCTCTTACCAAAATTGATTTACAGATTTAATATTTTCAATAATTTACATCAGCATCTTTTACTGAACTGAAAAAACTAATTATGAAATTAAGTTGGAAGGACAAGGGGCCCCAAAGAACCAAAAACATTTTGAAAAAGAAAAACAAAATTGAAACAATGATGCTACCTGACCTTAAAAGCATAATACAAAGCTACAATTTCCAAAGGTATTTGCACAATGAAAGATATAGTGACCAATGGAACTGAATTGAGAATTCTAATATAAATCCAAATGTACAGCCAAGTGATATTTGAAAATTCCATGAAGTCCACTTAACTGGGACAGACTAGCCTCTTCAATAAGTGGTACCTGGAGAACTGGATATCCATATGCAAAAGAATGAAAGAAAATCACCATCTCATGCCCTATAAAAAATTAACTCAAGATGGCACAAAGATCTAAATAAAAAATCCCAGACCATAAAATTCCTAGAAGAAAATTTAGGAAAGCCTCTATTAGATCTTGTAATAGGAAAGGGTTTCATAAAGTTTAAACACAAGTGTGAGCACCAAAAGAAAAAAAAAGTAGATAAATGGGACCTCCGCAGAATTATAAACTTTTGTGCTTCAAAGAAGTTTGTCAAGAAACTGAAAAGAAAGTCTAATCAATGGAAGAAAATATTTGGGAATCACTTATCTCATCAGGGTCTTATATCCATCACATATAAAGAAATACTACAGCAGTGTGCCGTTGGTGGGGGAATATGTGGAAAAGGGTGCATATGGGGCATGCTTCTATGGAATATGAGTGTGTATATCTTGTCATAAGATGTTATCTCACATGGTGGAGACCCACACAATAAACATCAAAATAATAAACTCCCAAATTAGGGAATCATGCTACGTTCTCAGGTAGAGGGAAAAGAACCACTCCAGTACATAAGCAGGGCTTAATAAAAAGAAACAGACTAATAGATCAAGCCCTCAATATTGATGCATGTAAATAGTAACCTTATTCTTGAAAATTTGAAGCTTAGTGTTTACCATTCATTCCAAAGGGAGGGAGAGGGAACAAAATATGGAACATAGGGCATATTTAGGGCATTGGAAATGTTCTGTGTCATTTTGCAGTGATGGGTATAGGCCATTACACATTTTGTTAAAATCTATAAAATTGTACAATGCAAAACATAAACCATAATATGAACTATTGACCATAGCTAGTAGCAATGCTTCAGTATTTGTTCATTGCTTGCAACAAATAAAACATACTTATGCATGATGTTATTAATTAGGGAAATGTGAGGGGAAACAGGTGGGGTATATGGAAATCCCTTATATTTATAAAAATATTGAAGTATATCATTTATAAATGAACATATATAAACAATAAGTGTACAGTAAAATTTGTCACCTTACAAAACAAACATTCCTAACATCCCATAGGAGTCTTATACACCGATGCACCACTAACTTGCATTGTTGTGAGACATTTTTTACAAATTATGAAAGAATATTGTCAAAATCTTAATACTAACAATAGTTCATATATTAAATTTGGTGTATTTTCCCTGCAAACCCCCTATTATTATTTTTAAAATATATTTTTATTACAGAAGTTGTAGACTTACAAAACAATCACGCACATGGGTAGAATTCGCATACAGCAGAAATAAGTGAAATTGAGTAAAAAAACAAACAAAAAAAAACACACAATAGAATAAACAAAACCAAATGTTGTTTCATCAAGAAGATTAACAAAATTGAGAAACCTTTAGCTAGACTGACAAAGAAAAAAAAAGTAGATGCAAATAAAAATGAATTAAAAACATGAAGACATTCCTACTGACCCCAGAGAAATAAAAGAACTCATAAGAGGATACTATGAACAACTGTATGCCAAAAAGCAAGGAATCCACTCTATTTTTTACATAACTTTTCTGCAATCTAAATCTCCTATAGAAATAATGTTAATAGAAGGAACAGACAACTCAGGGACTAAATCTTAAAGTTAACACTTTTAAATATTAAATTATGCAGTGTGGAACAAAGATTATAAGACAAACAAAGATTTGACAAAATTTAAAGTTTATTTAAAATTTTATTTAAAGTTATTGCAAGATCATGCAGAACAATGCCTTAAAAATGTCCTATGTCCCATCTATTTTATTCTTCCTTCCTGCTCTCCTTGGAAGCCATGGGAACCTATAAGTTTTTTTAAAAAATAAGGTTAATATGTAAAATATAATGTTAACCATTGACTATGCTTAGTAGCAATGCTTCAATATTAATACATCAACTGTAACAAAGGTTCTATCCACTCCACACGTAAAATGCTATTAATAGGGGAAAATGGAAGAGGAGGAGGGCATTGGTTATATGATGTTCTGCTATATTTTCTATGTGATTTTTCTGTAAGCTAAAGCTCCTTTGAAGATAAAGTGAAAACAGTGAGTTGCTGGGGTAACAAATGGAAGAAATTGTCACTGCGCATAAAAGATAATAGATCTGGGAAGCGGCTGTGGCTCAATCAGTAGGGCTCCCGTTTACCATATGGGAGGCCCCGGGTTCGGTTCCAAGGGCCTCCTGGTGAAGGCAAGCCCGCCCGCGCGGTGTGGTTAGCTGACCCAGCGAGCACAAGCAGCAAGGGGGGGATAAATGAATAAATAAATAAAATCGAGGGCAAAAGATAAATGAAAAAAAAGATAATAGATCTTACAGTGATGAAAGACACAATGAAAAAAATTTTCTATTTCAGTTCTTTTATTATTCCATTTTTTATTTTTACATTTCATTTGTTATTTTATAAATTACTATTACTGTTTTAATTTCCTATTAATTTTATTTGTTGTGTTTTTTTATTATTTGTTTGTTTGTTTGTTTGTTTGTTTTTGGCTTTTTTTTTTTGGAGAGGATTTGGATCACAGAAGGGTCACAACTGTGGCCGGGAAGATCACTGGTGTGGAGTGTCAGTGATGGTGGGATATGTGGGGAGGATTGCACCTGGAGCATGCCCCTAAGACATATGAATATGTTCAAGTTTTCATGGAGTGTTGACTTGGTGTGTGGAGACCCAAACAACAAACTGAAAGAATTTTGAATTCCCATCCTGAGAAGTCTTGCTACATTCGTTATTAGAATGACAAGAAGTACCCCAAGTGCATGGCAATGCTTAGTGAAGAAAAACAGACCATTACACCAGGCCCTGATATGGACAATTGTACTTATGAATCTTTTCTTGTGAAATTGAAACTTAGCATGGTATTATATATTACCTAAGAGTTACCTACTGAAAGCCTCCTTGTTGCTCAAATGTCACCTCTCTCTAAGCCAAACACAGCATATAAATGTACTATATTCTTCCCGACAATGGACATTTCTCCTAGTGATGACACTCCCTGGCAGTGAGGGATTATTACCAAGCACCAACTAGTGATGCATTTGGAAAAAGACCTCCATCAAAAGAGGAAAATACTAAATACAAATGAGTTTTTATGGCTAAGAGATTTCAAAGTGAGTCAGGAGATGATTCCAGAGGTTAAGCTCATGCACATTCTAGCAGGATCTTATTGAATGCCACAGTTAACAGTGCCTTAAACAGGAGAGTTCCTGAGGGCTCTAGAGACATCTGGACACTATAGGCAGGGCAGACAATCCTAGGAATTCAGCACCCTGTCAGTGGGCCTTGATTTGCAATATATGTAACAGAGTTAGACTCAATTATAACTTCCCAACATGTGACTCTTCTGCCCTCTGTAATTAGCACTATACTCATTAAATATCTGTCCCAGAGACTTAAATATTTGGTATGTTCTTATGCCAGTTGAGACCGGAATCTCAGCAGAGTTGCAACACCTACTCTCCAGTTCATTGGACTCAACCAGGACAAATAACAAACTGATGATGATGGACAATACCCATCCCAAGGAAGAGAGAGTGTCTGCAACTGTAATAAGATAATTCAATCCATCCATAAGATCTAAGCCCTCTCTCAATTAGAAACAAAATGGACATCACCATCCCAAAATTCTCAAAATTTGGGAAAGAACAATAGAGTTATTATTATACTATTATGGACTTATTATTATTCTAGCAATGAAAGAACTTGTATCATTGACATAAAGGCAGTGGCCACCAGAGATTCTGGAGGTAGGGAGATGGAAGAATAGTTGTAATATGGGGGCATTTTGGGACATTGGTATTCTCCTGCATGACATTGCAATGGCAGATAGAAGCCATTATACATTATGACAAAGCCTATAAAATCATGCAGGGCAGAGTGTAAACTATAATGTAAACTGTAGTCCATGGTTAGTAGCGATGCTTCAATATGTGTTCACCAATTGTAACAAGTGTATCACACTAATGAAGCATGTTGTTAATGAGAGAAAGTATAGGAGGGGGATGGGTGAGATATACGAGATCCCCTATATTTTTATGTAATATTTATGTAATCTAGAGCTTTACAGTTGAAAATAAAACATTTTAAAAAAGAAGTCAAACAAAGAAACAGGGTATGAAACCATTCTATACTATATTTTTTGTCATTACTGATGATTATCTAAGGGCTGAAAGGAAGTTGTTGGTTGACCTATTTTTCCTTTTCCTTCTCCATTATCATTTTTTCACTGAGGTCCAAATTAATCACCTAAGTTCTTCAAAATTGAGGACCTTTCCTGGCTGTAGTCAGAGAGCTAAGGAGATGGCAGTGTTAGAAGGACTTCACTGGTTTTTCTCATTTGATATCAGTCTCCAAATTGAATATCAAGGAAGTGATACCTGATCCAAACCATGTGGTCAGTCTCTGGGAGCTGGTAAATGCAGCAGAACAAATTCTTTACTTAAAGGGGACAGAGCTCTTCTGACACCTTGATTTTATCTGAGTGAACCCATGTCAGACTTTTGACCTACAGAACGGTAACTAAAATTTTGTGTTGTTTTAATTTCCTAGGTATATGATAATTCATTACCATTGCAATAGAAAGTTAATACACTGAAAAAAATCCTAAAATTTGTTATCATTGTATCACATTTGAGTTGCCATACATGTTGGGGAGATCAGAGAAGAGAGAAATATTGCCAATATCTTTTCACCAGAAAACAGAGACTATCCAATCATCCTTGAGCTCTAGAATGCTTACACTTTGGCATAGTCATACAAATAGATACTATGAACAGCAATGCAAATGCCCAATCTGAAACAATATACAAATATGAATGATCTTACAATAATATTGAATAAAATAAACTGGACACCGTAGAGTGCATATTAGAAGATAGCATTTATTTTATATAAAGAATAAACAGAAGGTCATTGCTCCGCAATGGTATGGCATGTACCTTGGAACTAATTGGAACTAATTGGAGACATGTAAAGGGCTTCTGTGTGCTCTGTGGCTCTGATCTGATTTTTGAACTGGATGCTGGTAACATGAGTCTGTGAGGTGTATGAAAATGCACATAGTTGTATTGATATAAATTTTACAATCTTCTGTATGTAAAATATGTCTCAATATTTTAATCAAAGGAAGTAAATTCATCAAGTAGCTGGTGGGGATGAAAACCATTTTGCTCCAGTAGTAAATAACAATAACCTACTCCTTAGAGCAACCTGAAATGAGAGTAGGTATTTTCTCATATGTGTGGCAAGTTGACACTTCTAGCCTTGGCAAATATCTACTTGATTAGGGAACAAAAAATATTAATAATAATAAATTCAAAGAAAAACTTATCTGATAAAAAAAAATTGTGGTACCCACAGAGAGTTGTTCACTAAATTAAAATGTGGAATCCCAACTAAAACAGTAAACTGATTTCCACCATCCTGGCATAAAGTTGGACTATTCAGAATCAAATTGACTTGATATTTTTAAAAAAACATAGTAAAATGCAATATCCTTTGCATAATGGAACTCTAGAATAACACCTAAATCTCATAAACTCATATAAATATTACTTGTTTTAACATACTAATGTAATTATACACAGAGACTACTTTGTTTAATGTTTGCCTCCAAAAGTAACCTAAGTAACAAATGTTGGTTTCATATTCTTCTTGTGGTAATAAGTTATTTATCAACCTGTTTGTTTCAGTTTCCTAGGCTGTACAAGAAAATACCAATGCAATGGTTCAGCTTAAACTATGAGAATGTATGTGCTTACAGTTTTGTGGATAAAAGAATGCTAGCATCAAGGCAATTCTTTCTTTCTGAAGATTGTGGTATCCTAGGGTTTTCTGCCACAGATCCTGGGACATTAGTTGGTCCAATGGCAGGATACATGGAAGTATATCTTGCACTATCCCTTGACTTTCAGGACTAGATCTTTGTCTCCTATTGTTCATTCTCTCTCATGTCTGAATTCATTCCTCTTATAAAGGACACTGGTAATACAATTAAGACCCATCCTGATTGGGCTGGGCCACACATACATTAAGTGACATAACCTCATAAGAAGACCTTATTTACAATGAGTTCATATCTATAGGAATGGATTAGATATAAGAACATGTTATTCTGGGATACATAGAGCTTCAAACCATCACAGATCATGCTCTGGATCCCCAAAATACATGTTCTTTCTACATACAAATGCACTAATTCCATCATAATATCAAAAAACTACACCAACAGAGAAACCTTAAATAATTTTGAAAAAATGCTTGGTACTAAGTTTGATCAAAATTAGCTATAGATATGGTCTGTCCTGGGGTAAAATTCCCCTCTTTCTGTGGATCTGTGATACATAGAGAACAAGTTATGTGCTTCCAATGGAGGGACAGGCATAGAATAAAGATTTATTTCCATTATGAAAAATTGGAGGGAAAATGGAAATCATGAGTCCCAAACATTTTTGAAGACCTACATGGTATACTCCATTAGATTCCAAGGCCTCAGAATCATCTATGGAATGATATTTGACACCTCATCATTGACAAAGTGGCAGCTCAACGCATTCTGAGAGATTGTCCAGCAACCATAGTCTCCTTGAAAACTGGGGTGAACGGTCCACCCTCTCCTAGCATCAGGTAGGTGGAAAGGTTCTCAGTGAATGCCCAGGGATCAGGATTCACCCTCTCAGAACATTGGGGTGGTAGACAGACTCTACAAAATCTGAGGTTCAAAGCCTCTATCTTCTCCAACTACTGGGATGGCAGCACTCTTCCTGAACAATGTGGTTGAAGGCAAACACTATCCAAGTGCTGGGGCAGACTCACACTTTCTACACACGTGGGTGGGTCCACACTTTTCACCCATGATATCTTCAGTCCAGCCTTATCTTTTAGGGTTCTAACCTTGAACTTATTTTTCCTTCAATCTGTCCATTTTCTGTCCCATTTTTCAGGCTGGCAGTAATTCCATTCATAGCAATTGTTGAAAAAAAAGGTCATTATGCATGTAGTTCACAGGGGTCCAAACCATCAGACAAAATACCTTCCACAGATTCTTCCTAGATAACTGAATTTCCAATTCTGACTTCCACAGAAATTGCTCACTGGTTCCATGTTCAGTTAAACACTCACATGGAGTGCTATTCTTTGGGGATTCACTTTCTGGAAACTCAGAATTTTCCAAATCATCAATTTCTGTGATTTTTTTTTTTTGGTTGTTGTTGTTTCTTTGTTTGTTTTTTGTGCTTAAGTGTTCAGTTCTCAGCTTATCCCTTCCTTCTTTCATTTCATTACAATCTTCAAGGAGAAACCAGGCTGCACTTTCAAGATTTTGCTTGTAAGTATCCCTTGCAAAATATCCAAGTTCATAACTTTCAGTTCTGCTTTCCATTCCACATTGGAACACAATTTTGAAAAGTTTTCTGTCATTATAAAACAAGGATCACCTTTCTTCTAGTTATCAATAACAAAAACAGTTCCTTCTACCTATTCATCAGAAATATCTTTATCATCCAAATTTCTACCCACAGTCTTTTCAAATAAATCTAAGTTTTAATATCATGCACCTCATGTTTCTTCCAGCCTCTATCCATTACCAAATTCCAAAATTATTTCCACATTTTCTGTATTTGCAATAGGAATACTCGGCTGTTCTGGTACCAAAATCTGTCTTAGGCTGCTCATGCAAATATCAATGCCATGACTCAGTATAAACAATATGAATTTCATGACTTATAGTTTTGAGGCTTAAACAATGTCCAAATCAAGGCATCATCAATGCAATATTTTCTCCCCAAAGACTATGACCTTCTGTGCTTGGCTGCCAGGGATTCTGAGGTCATTAGCTTGTCACATTGCAAGGCACATGGTGGTTTTTCCTAGTCTCTTCTTACTCTTCTGGTATCAGTTTCTTTCATCCTGCAGTTTCTTCTCTCTCGTCTGAATTTATCCCACATTTAAAGGGCAAGAATGGGATTAATACCTATCTAGATTGGGCTGGTCCACACACATACTTTAAGTGAAGCAACCTCATCAAAAAGTCATACATACAATGGGTTCACACCCACAGGAATGGATTAGATTTAAGAACATGTTTTTCAAGTTCTAACCATTACAACTTCCTTTTCTCCTAAGAATTGGTGAAACAATATTAGGATAGTTTCTTTTACCTGATTAGTATTTTGTCTGGTCTTACTGGGACACAAGCATCTTTATCAATGTTCTAAATGCTGAAATGCTTTCCTAATAATATTTGCAATGTTCTTGACTCAACTTTTATCTGTTTAATTGAGAGTAAAGGGAATAAATACCGTACTCTGAAATCTAAAATACCTAGCAATCTGCATCTGCCCATTCCTACCAGTGACTGAGAAAGAAAGTATTTATCAGCTGGTTCTGTGGATAATTTTTCCAACCTTGGAGACACATGTAGGGAGAAAAAATTGGGTCTAGGCTTTTTTGAAAACATTCTAATGAGTTCTTCTGATTATGGTTTCTAGTGAAAAGATAATTGAAATTCTTGTCGATGGAATGTATTTAGAAAAGTATACTGAGTTTCTCTATGTTGATTATGGGAAAAGTATTGGAATTAACAGATACCTGTGTATGATCTGCTTATACGTGTCATTTCCAGCTATATAATTACTGTAGTATAAAAGGGAGGTGGTCTCTACCCCTAACTAATGAACTCTTTTAAAGATAATGACCCTCCCATATGTTTGGTAACTTCATTTGTTCATCCTGAAACACAGCACAAATTTATATGGTAATGAAGACCTGGGCAGCCGCACCGTTGGTAGCAGATTTCATGCTCTTCCTGTGTCTCACAGTAGCCTGCATAATTTTCAATCTAGTAAAATTTGATCTGGCAAACATCTCTGATTCTTATGAATTTAATTTGCTTTCTTAGTGGCAAACTCAATTTCTGAATTCTGCAGCAAACATGAAACATATTAAATGCATTTTGAACCCATGGGCTCATAACCCTAAGTGACACATTAGTTTCAATTCACCTCTCCTGTCTCAGATGAGTTCTATGAAGGGACACAAATATATGTGGCAGAGATTTTGATACCTTCAAACCTTGCTAATAGAATTATTTCCTTCTTATTTACTGTCTACATTTTTTTTTTTACACAAATGCAATTCTGAGGGTTACACTGCGGTGTGAGAAAAAAATCCTCTAATTTTTTGTTGCATGAATGGTGGAATTTAAGATTTTATATACTCCTATTTACTTCATTGCTTCATATTTTGTTGCAGCTCATCATGAGGGCAGTGAAAGTTTCTGAAACATTTGTTAGGGGATGGTACAGATATACTTGCATCATTCTGGATAGTTACTTATTGAAGAAAGGAGTAAAATTATTAAAGTCACATAATTATTTTGGTTCTGTGAAGCAATTAGCAACTTGAGATGTACTCATTATATATACAGTGATTTGAAGAATTAAAAATTCTTATGAGACAATAAAATGATTATAGAGAATTTGGAATAATCCAGTAAAGGAATAAATGACAGTAAGAATTGGGAGGAAAGTAGCATTCCTTCCTTGATAAAAGAGTCATCACAAAGTTTGATCTGGAAGAGTAGACTGTACAATCCAAGACTGGACTTTATTATACATGAGAATTTAATACAACTATCTTCAAACCCTAAATAGTTTCCTACAAATTTACCAGTAAACTTAAATGCTTTTTTTTGCACCCAAACCTGTATTGTGTGGATTAAATATTTGAAAAGTAACATTTGAAATTTGTACATATAAATTAAATATCCATTTGTTATTGGGTAAAGCTCTAGTAACAAATTATTTCCAAAATGCTTTTATTGTTGTTTTATTAATACTGTGAATAAGTTTTATTATGCGACATTTAAATTAGGTGAATATGTCAGAAGAGTTTAAATATGTGTGCCAACTGTTTTTATATTGTTGGAAGAATCATTTTTTTCCTAAATGAATAGATACTTTGCAATGCTTGTATATATTTGCGTTTCTTTGAAAAGGCTTGTGTGTCTGTATGTGCATGTGTGCTTATAATTGCATATTTGCACAGGTGTTCATTCAATCAGTTGTTTTCAACATTCCAAGGATGCAACTTTAAGGCTGGAACTACAAAGAAAACAGGACCTTTACTGATTTTATACATAATATTATAGAAAGAAAATAAAATGTGTGTACAAAAGACCATGTTGGACTGGACAACCAGTATCCTACCTGAACTTTATGAGATTGAATAGACACCAATAAAGGAATTTTGTTGAACATTCATAGTTTTAATCCCAACTGCTGAAGTCAGAGTGGATTTATTATCATGAATGGTGCAGAGTAACTGTAATATATTGGATTGCAAATATGAGAGAAAGTCATTCAGGCAGGACTCACTCCAAAGTTAAGGCTGATGTATTTCACAATTAGAAAGAGTCATTTTTATTTTAATCTCACCAAAGCTCAGAATAGTTACCACTTTTACTAATATATGCTGTCCTCCTTTGTCTCTTACCATAGTTTTGCATTTAAAATCTATTTTGTCTGATATTAGATATGCTGTCTTCCACATTGCTGATTATTTCCTTTGCCTGTTCAAATCTGTTTATATGTGATTCCAGTGTATTTTTTGTTTCGTGGATTGTGCCATTCATTACCATCATATCTGCTATCTTTTTATGTATATTTACAATTTCTTCAGTATGTCCTCTCAGTGTCTTCTTAATATTCTTAATCTATTCCTGCACTTATTGATTCATGATATTTGTTTGGACATCTCTGGTTAGTTGTTCAATGTTCTGTATCTCCTCCTAGTTTTTAGTTTGTTCTTTGGACTGGACCTTATCTTCCTATTTCATAGTATGACTTGTAATTTTTGGTTGCTGTCTAGGTATCTGTTTATCTTAATGGGTTTATTCAGTTGACTACCTTCTCTTTTTAATCCAGTGTTTTATTTTGCTGTTGTTTGTGTGTGTGTGATAAGGTTTCACTTTGACACTTCATTCTTCTTATTCTATTTCCTTGTTGTTGTTTATGTTCCCTTGAAAAAAATTAGGACCAGAGAAAAGTAAAGAGATAAGAAGGGAAAAGAATAATAGTACCAATAATAGTAAAAAGTAGTAGAGGAACAGTACAAGACGTAGGAAATTGGAAAATTAGCACAAGTAAGAAGTCCAGAAGAATAAGATTAGAAAAGTGGAATAGAAAAAATGAAAAAAGAAACAGAATAGAGAAAAATGTATAAATGAATTAAAAGCCCAGAATAGTGAGAAGAGGTGAAAGGAAAGAAAAAAAGTAAAAAAAAAAAAAAAAAAAAAAAACAGGAAACAGAAGAGAGAAATAAAAATAAGAAAAATTGGAAACCAAACAGAAAGAGGTGGAATGAAAGTACAGCAACAGAAAACAGAAAATATAAAGATTGAAGATACCAGAAACAGTGTAGGTAGAGAAAATTGGTAGAAAAACAAGCAGAGAAATAATGGAAAAGAAAATAATAAACAAGAAACAAGACAGCAGTGTTTCATGTAAAAAGAGGAGAAAGAAGAGGAAATAAGAAAATAAAAAATCTAAACATGGATAAATACCCTTCTCTCTTAGACCCCTAAGGATCTTCTCAGGCTGCTGTTGTTTATCAATCCTCTACCCTTCAGCCTGCCCTCTGCAAGTTTTGAACTGGGTTTTAGTGAGTAAATAAGGAAAATTTTTTAAAAAGGAACATTTTTCCCCAAGAAATGCTAATACAAAAACAATGTCTGTATGTTCCCTGTCATAAAATTTCAGTTGGATGCCTGATAAACTGGTGCATTACTTCTCAAAGAAGAGCCAGGAATCAAGCCAGGGACCTTGAAAATGTTAGGCAGGAATTCTTTCACTGAGCTAAACTGTTTCCTTAGGTTAGTTAACCTTTTTGAAGATTATCTGCCCCTTTTCCCTTGGGCTAGTTAGATTCCCTGTAGTACTCTGGAGTCCTGCTTATCAGCTCCCTGTCTCTGCCTCCTCTCTTCAACCTAGGCAGCTGGGCTTGACAGCTTGCCTGAGTGGATTTCTCCCCCCTCTCTGTTGAGTGAGGGTCCCTTCTGATATTCAAGGGAAGCCCAGCTTCCTGAACTCACTTCAGAGGAAACACACTCCACCCTCACACACCCCTCTTCATTGAAGGGAATCTGCCATCACCCTCCATTTGGAGCAGGGAGCCAGCAGCCCCATCTAAGCTGTCCACCCTGAGGGTGGGATATATGTGATGTTTCCAGCCTCCAGGGAAAGCAACCCATGATTTTCCCCTGGTTTCCCTATTTGTCCAGTGCCCTCCTAGATAACTCAAGAAACTTTCTGTTCTATATATAGAAAGGAGCTGGTGGGGAGAAAGATGTCTGCTCTCCTCTCAGCTAGATACAATTCACCAGGAGTTTTACTCTAGCTCAATGTCTTGGGAGTGGGGAATCAGAGCCCTTCCCAGCAGGTGGAAGGTTTAATAACTCACAGTTAGTTGTTTTAGCTTCTTCTCTCTGTCCCTCACACTCCTGGAAATTGTGGAGCAGTGTCCTGGATCACTGTATCCCAAAACAGGTCCCCAATGTAGCCTCTGGCTCTTTCTCCATTGTTTTAGTGAAAGCTGATCTTTATCTGCCTATCCCAATTGGCATGTCCCAACAATGTACAGTTTCTTTTCAATTGCTCATGGATCCTTCTCCAAATTAGACCATATGTTGGTCACAAGATAAGTCTCAATAAATTTAAAAATATTGAAATTATACCAAATATTTTCTCTGATCATAATGGAATGAAGCTGGAAATAAAAAATGGATGGAGAAAGTGAAAATTCATAAATATGTGGAGTTGAAACTACACAGTCTTAATCAGTGGATCAAGGAAGAAATTGAAAAACAATTCAGGAAATATCTTGGGAAAAATGAAAATGAAAACACAACATATCAAAGCCTATGAGACACCACAAAGTCAGTGCTGAGAAGGAAATTTATAGCCCTCAATGCATACTTTAAAAAAGAAGAAAGAGCTAAAATTGATGATCTAATTGGACACCTGTAAGACTAGAAAAAGAACAACAAACTAACCCCAAATGAAGCTTAAGGATAGAAATAATAAACATCAGAGCAGAAGTAAATAAAATTGAGAACAACAACAAAACGATAGAAAGAATCAATAAAATCAAGAGTTGGTTCTTTGAGACAATCAATAAAATTGATAAACTCTTAGCTAGACAGACAAAGAAAAAAAAAGAGAAGACTCAAACAAATAAAATCTGAAATGACAGGGGGGATATGACAATTGAACCTGTGGAAATAAGAGAGATGATAAGAGAATATTATGAATAACTGTATGCCAAAACAACAACAACAACAACAACAAAAAAAAACCACTAGAAAATGTGGATGAGATGGACAAATTCCTCGAAACTCATAAACTACCTACACTGTCTGTAGAAGAAATGGAAGACTTCAACAAACAGGTTACAAGTGAAGAGATTGAAAGGGTCACAAAAAACCTCCCAAAATTGAAAAGCCTGGAACCAGATGGCTTCACAAGTGCTTTCTACCAATTATTCAAAGATGAATTAATACCTATCTTTCTCAAGCTCTTCCAAATTTTGAACAGGAAATAATGGTACCAAACTCATTCTATGAGGCCAATATCATCCTAATACCAAAACCATATAAAGATCCTGTGTAAAAAGAAAATCACTGACCAATATCTCTAATGAACATAGATGCAAAAATTCTCAACAAAATACTTGCAAAGAGAATACAAAAGCACATTAAAAGAATTATACGTGATGATCAAATGGATTTTATTGCAGGTATGCATGGGTGGTTCAACACAAGAAAATCAATTAATGTAATAAATTGCATTGATAAATTGAAGAAGAAATATCACATGATCGTTTGATTAATGCAGAAAAGACATTTGACAAAATACAGCACCCTTTCTTGATAAAAAAACACTTCAAAAGATAGTAATAGAAGGAAGCTTTCTCAATATGGTAATGTGTGTATATGAAAAATCTACAACTAACATTGTACTCAATGGAGAGAGTCTAAAAGCCTTCCCTCTGAGATCAGGAACAAAAAAAAGGATGCTCACTGTCACCATTATTATTCAATACTGGGCTACAGCTTCTAGCTAGAGCAATTAGGTCAGACAAAGAAATAAAATGCACTCAAATAGGAAAGGAAAAATTAAAACTATATTCACTGATGACATGATACTATATCTAGATAACCCTGTAAAACAAAGCTACTGGATTATTAGAAAAGTTCAGTAAAGTGACAAGATACAAGGATAATCTGTAAAAATCAGTTGCAATTTCATACACTACTGATGTGCAATGTGAGGAGGAATCAGAAAAAAAAATTCCATTTATAATAGTAACTAAACAATCAAATATTTAGGAATAAACTTAACCAAGGACATGGGGACCCGTATTCAGAAAATACCACACATTGCTAAAAGATTCAAAAGAAAATTTAAATAAATGGAATGACATTCCATGTTCATGGATTGGAAGACTAAATATAATTTAGATGTCAATTCTACCCAAACTGCTTTACAAATTCAAAGCAATCCCAATAAAATTCCTAACAGCCTTTTTTTGCAGAAATCAAAAAGCCAATAATCAAATTTATTTTTAAGTGTAAGGGGCCCTGAATAGCCAAAAATGTTTTAAATAAGAAGAATGAAGTTGGAGGACTCTCATTTCCTGGCTTTAAAGAATATTAATTAGATACAGTGGAAAAACAGCATGGTACTGGCATAAGGACAGACAGATTGACCAGTGGAACTGAATCAAGAGCTCAGAGATTGACCCTCAAATCTACAGTCAAGTGATTTTTGGAAAGGCTGTTAAGCCAACCCAGGCGGGCCAGAACAGTCTATTCAACAAATGGTCCTGTGAGAACAAGATAGCCATATCCAAAAGAAAGAAAGAAAGAAGATCTTTATCTTGCACTTTATACAAAAATTAATTAACAATGGATCAAGGACTTAAATATAAAATCAACATCCATAAAACTCATGGAAGAAAGTAAAGGAAAATATCTTCAAGATCTTGTGGTAGGTGGTAGTTTCTTAAATCTTCTGCCCAAAGCATGAGCAAAAAGAGAAAAAAAGTAAATGGTTGTACCAATCCCCACGAACCCCCCCCCCCAGACACCCTCCCCCCAATAATCCCCCGCAGTACCCATTGTAACCCTT
>JAKSZT010054402.1:62942-174545 GCA_026826555.1 Tolypeutes matacus | reverse complement strand
AAAAAAAAAAAAAAAAAAAAAAAAAAAAAAAAAAAAAAAAAAAAAAGTAAATGGGACCTCATCAAATATCAACACTTTTGCACCCCAAAGGACTTGTCGGGATCACATTGATTTCCAAAATAAACATTACCTCAAATAGTGGAGACATCGAGACCCTACAGGCAGGGCAGACAACTCAGTAGTTTGGAGCCCTCTAAGTGGGTCATACTTGGGAACTTATCCCCCCCAGTGTGACAGAGTTGGACTTAGGTGTGGTTTCTCTACATATGGCTATTCTTTCCTTCAATTTGAACCTATAATTAGAACTAGAGTTGGTAGGTGTACATTCAAGAGACTTAAATCTTTGGGCTGTCCATGTGACAGCTGGACCTTGAATCTCAACAGAGTTGCAACACTTACTCTACAGTTCATTGGGATCACCCAGGAAAATTAACAAGGAGATGATGATGGACAATGACCATCCCAAGGAACAGAGAGTTTCTGCAACTTCAAGCAAGAGAGTCCTATCCATCTGCTCAGTGGGATCTAAGCCCCCTTTCAATTAGAGGTAGAGTGGACATCACCATCCCAGATCCTTGGGACTTGGGAATGAACTATGGACTAAAGTTGACTTACTGTTATTCTACTATAGATTTATTTTGATTCTAGCAATGGAAGTAATTATATCATTGATGTGGAGGCTGTGGACATTGGAGGTTCTGAGGGCAGGGAGAGGGAAAAACAGGTGTAATACAGGGGCATTTAGGGGACTTGGGACTTGTCCTGAATGATAATGCAACGGCAGATACAGGCCATGATAAATCTTGCCATAACCTACACAATTGGGTGGGAAAGAGTGTAAACTTTAATCTATGCTTCGTGGCAATGCTCCAAAATGTGTTCATCAATTGCAGTGAATGTACCTCACTAATGAAGAATATTGATAATGTGGTAAAATGTGGGAGGTGTGGGGAACAGAGCATATGGGAATCCCCTATATTTTTTATGTGACATTTGTGTAATCTAAGTACCTTTTTAAAAATAATAATAAATTAAAAATAAAAAAAATAAAGAAAACAGATTTTTTAAGTCTTATTGGGCTTTGTGAAAACCTTTCTAAGTGTCCTTTGCTCTGTTGAAGCCAAAAATGTCCTGTACTAAGTCATGGGTAATTTCTGCTTTCATAGATTCAACTTCTTATTTCGATTCCCCAAACACTCCCTACCGATATTCATAATTGTGTGGATAACCTATTTGGTATGTGGAGGTTTGTATTTTTGAGCTTTCATTTCCAAGACTTTCCTTAAAGCTTCTAGCATCTCCCATATTTTGATACTCTTCTGATTGGCAGCTATTAATAGTCATTTTCAGAATAAGGATAAATAGGCTGCTTTCCTCTAACATGTTTGTGTAGGTGATAACTAACAAGTTGAGTTTTACCTAACATTATTATTATATAACAAGTTCAAGAATCTCTTCAAACTACTTTGAAAGTGTCCTACTCTGTGACACAACCACTTTTACTGGCTTTCATTTTATAATCCATTCTAAAATGAATCCCATTTTTCTTTAATTTGGTAACTACCAAAAACTGGTCAATTTTTGTTTGTCTTTATTGAAAACCATTATATGATGTTCCTTAATTCTATGTTACTTTAAGTCCTTAATATAAAATTTGAGGGGGGAGTTTGCAAAGGTTGTGGATATATTGCAATCTACACTAATTATATTTAGAACCTAACATAAAATTGAAAATATATTGACTAACCAGTGACTATGACCCATTTTTTAATATTTTTTTGTTAAATTTAACAACCAGACAAAATAAACTTTTCTTACTAATTGTATTGCTAATAAGCAATATTATACCTCTAATCTCTAGGGTATATTGAAAAATTCTGTATCAGTTAAGAGTTGAAAGAAACCTGGCCTTTCTGAATGGTAAAATACTCCTGAGAAGTATACCTCATATATGTTACCCCTAACGACTAACCATGTTTATAAAGAATCCAGAAGCACCTTTTTTTCTGTGATTTGGGGCAAATGTGCTATTTCAAGAAAAGTGACTCCTTGAAGAATGAAGCAGGATCACAGATTTTACAAAGTATCAATAATTATGCAAAAGTAATATTCATTTTACAAAAAAGAAACTGTTTCCTCATTTCTCAGGTAGGTTTGTATGCTTTCATTCACATATTTTTAAAAGATGGCTAATGAAAAATTTCCCTGACACAGCTGTGATATGTCTCAAGCATTCTTAATTACTCCTGCCCCATATTATAAATTGATAGTAATGGAGAGTGTAAAAGTTTCTGAATCTGTTTTAATTATACATGATTAGTTCTACAAGTGGTACCTGATGATATGTATGTGATACATAGTCTGTATCTAAATACTGAAAATGTAATGATACAGAAATTACTAAGAAATTGAAGTAGTACAAAACACCATATATTAAACATTACTTGAACTAGATTGTAAAGGAGAACTGAGGAATTGAAAGGCAACAGTGAGCTACTGCAGCATTCCATGGAAATAAATCCTCATAAGCAAAGTGAAGTTTTTATTATGAAGAATCTCATATTTATTTGCAGGATATTTGGATGTAGATATGCATTATTCAGATTTATATTATACTCTATTATTTCATGTGTTTAACAATTGAGGAGGAATGGATATCCCATTCATTGTGTTTTTTTAACACATTAAAAAATTATTAAGTAAATAAATTCTAAATATGCTGGAGGTAATAAGGAGGAGGTATAAACCATGAACATTATCATACTCTCTAAGCCCAAAGCTGTGTATTTAAACATCATTGTGCACTCTTAAGTAGAAGTTGTATGGTAACTTTAGTCAAGGGAAAATTGAGAATTTTACAGACTGGGTGAATAAATGCAATCTGAAGAGATGAAGGTTAGAAATGATATGTTTAAGGATCAATAACCATGTGTGCTATGATAAAGGAAATCAGTAATTATTTGGACTGTTGGTTAAGTCCAATAAGCAACAATTAGGTAAATAGCATCATCTTAATTACAAAGTAATGTTTTAGCCATTTAATAAAATCCCAGCTAAAGGAATTTCTCATCCTCATAATATTGAATATAGAAGAAAGATGCATAATAGAAATTACTACTATTGTAAAATAAATAAAGTAAATATATTTTTTAAAATACTAAATATTCACAAGACTGTAATCAATGAAAGTAAATCAACATTAATAACGACATAAAATTCTAGTCAGTGTATGCCTTATTAAAGTTATAAATCGATTATATAAAAAAGTATTATTAATAAAAATAACATTTATAACATTTTTATACTTATTTTCCCTCCATTCCACTTTTTCCACATATAAAATTAAACAGTTCAGAAATTAGATTGCTCAAGAAAATTTCTTTTAGAGTAGAAAGCATAATTAACACTGGAACAGGATTTCTTTATGATTTGGAATGCTTCAAGACAAGCAGAATTAAAAGAGTTGTGGTTAAATAGTTATTCTGAATAGGTAATTTTAGTGAAATCTATATGTAGGTTGAACTAACTGGACAGAAAATTAGCCCATCAAATACTGCAATTCCTGTCTGATGGAAGGAAGGAAGCTTTGAGGAGGAAAAATGTCCGTTGTGATGCTTTCCTGAGACACTGTGTGCAGGTTAGTAGATAAACTGTAGAGACAGCAAGGGAACTCTGGTACACACTGAAACAGAAAATTGGAATCTACCAGAATCAGAAGAGAATCATTTTTTTGGATATTTCTGAAAAGGAGGAAAAATAGACATCACATGCATGTCTATAGAAAAACTAAAATGAAAGAGTTGTGAGGTACAATCCATCTGGTCTACCTTGGATTAAACTGTCTGAGATGAATCTCAGGACCATTCGCCAACTGTGATAAAAACGGATTTTTATCCAGCTGGGGAAAAAGAGGTGAATATCAGCAATCATCCTAGTCACCTGGCACATGAGGAGAATAGGTGTTCAGTGTTCAAACAAACAGGCTGATGCAGAGGCTGTCTTACAGACTATGTCTTGTCTAAAAATTTGTTAATGGAGAAAATGAGAAAATAATCTCAGGGTGTTTCTTGGCAGTTTGAAAAGATATTATATTAAAGTAGTGTAAATATGACTAATCACTGAAAGCTTGATGGCTTTAGAGTCATTTTAATTCATTTGCTAAAATTATCATATTGAAGAGAGTTATGAAAATCTAAAAGGATGTATTTGAAATCATTGATTTCAAAATACTGTCCTTTGTCCATTTCTTCTAAGCTGAGTTCTTCATGAAAAGCATTCCAATTTTGGCATTTTATTTTTGAGTTATGTTGATTATCTCCATTTGGTTTTAGTATATACATATTATTTTATATTTTGACTATAGGGAAATTGCAACATATTAGGAGAAATGAACAATCTCACTTTTTTCACAGAATTCCTCCTTATGGATATCCCAACCTCCCAAGAGCTCCAAGTTCTGCAAGGTCTGATGTTCTTAATGACGTATCTAGGAGTTCTGACTGGGAATCTTCTAAACATTACCTTCATTGTAACTGACTAACATCTGGACTCTCCAATGTACTTCTTTCTAGGCAATTTATCCCTCATAGACCGTTGCTGCATTTCAGTTACTGTTCCCAGAATATTTGTGAATTCTCTGTTAGACTGTAAACTGATTTCTCTCCCAGCATGTGCTGCTCAGATTTTCCTGTTTATCCTATTTGGATGCACAGAGTTTTCTTCCTTGTGGTGATGTCCTATGATCGCTATGTTGCCATTTGCCACTCTCTGCACTATGGGCTCACCGTCACCCCACGTCTGTGCACACAAAAGGCAACTGGGAGTTCATGGGCAAGTGGGTTGCTCTTTTCTGGTGTCCACACAGGCACCATGTTCAAGCTTCCATTCACGGAGTCCAGTGTGATCCATCAATATTTCTGTGACATACCTCAAATTTTGAGGATCTCATCTCTAGTTGTTCAGTTTTCTGAGTTGATGGCTTTAGCTCTACATGTTTGTACCGCATTATTATGCTCTGCTTTTATGATTAAGTCATATATTGATATATTTTCTTTTTTTTTATTGTGGGTAAAAATAAAAATTTTCACAATACATACCAACATTTTCAAAATGATATATAAATATATATGCATATATGTGCATTTGCTTACAAAAATGATATATATAAATATATTTTAAGAGGTGCTTAGATTACCCAAAATATTACACGGAACCCACTGGGATTCCCATGTTGCCCACCTCCCACACCTCCCACCACATCCCAAACAAACATCTCCCACAAGTGTGGCCCACCACCCTCAATGGACTTACACATCCTGGGGCCTTGCCACCAACCATAGACCACAGTTCACACCATAGAACACACTCTCTCCCCACAATTCTGAGTGGTGTGTGCTGATTTAAAATGGCCTACATCTGTTGCCACAACGGTACTCAGGACAACCTCCAAATCCCAAAGAAGCCCCTGTATTTCAACTGCTTGTCCCCTCCCTGCCCCAAAAGTGTCTAGTGGCCACTGGCTCCACCTCATTGTTATAATTTCTTCCATTGCTAGAATCACCATATGTGTACAACAGAATACCATCAAGTCCACTCTAGTCCATAGTTCTTCCCCCAATCCTGAGGGGACTGGGGTGGTGATGTCCACTCCACCTCCAAGTGAGAGAGGGCTTATATCCCATGGATATGGTGGGTGGGATGATCCTGCTTGCAGGATGCAGGCCGTCTCCATTCCCTGGGATGGCCGTTGCCCATCATTGTCTCCCTGCCAGGTGACTTGGATGAGTCCATTGAGCTGTAAGGTAGGAGTTGCAGCACCACAGAGATTCCACTCACACCTGGCACATAGGTAGGCCAGAGGCTCCAGTCTCTGGAAGTATACCTAAAAATTTCAGCATCACATATAGGTTTGAATAGAAGGGTCTGATGAACCATGTGCAGGGAGGACTTATTTGAGTCCAATTATGGTGCTTAGGATGCATTCTCTGGAAGCTCATAACAAAAAGTGGCAAAATGTTAAAATTGGTAGATATGAGTACCTGGAGGATTGGGATGTATCGGAAGTTTTTGTATGGTTTTTTTAATTAATTTTGTAACTGTACTATAAGTTTGAATGTATTTCAAAATTAAAAGTTAAAAAATTAATAATTCTAGTAAAAGTTTGAATGTGCAATGGTTGAAATATTTCCTTACATTTTCAAATTTTCTGTAATTGATGACATGCCATATTTCTTTTAAAAATAAATTGGTTACTACCTGGCTCTTCTACATAGTTCTTTCCTTAGTAAGACATTACTGTCCAATTATATATTTAAGCCTTACAAAGGTGAAGGATAAAGTTCTGATTAATTACTTGTTGGTGCCTTTATTTTATACTATCTCATGAGTTCTATTTAAATGGATATTTATGTGTAGCACTACTGTGCAAGGTGTAGATATTTGTTTATGTAGACACACTAATATTTAATCCCCAGAGACATGACACTTTTTAATGGTGTTCTAACTCTCATTCATTTTGAACTTTTGCTAAATATGCTTTTTATTTTTATTTTTCTGTTTCTGAAGCTCTATATTCAATTTTCCAAGCTGGTGGTATTGCACATGTGTGTAATTCCCATAAAACACACCTCTACTAACATACGACATAGTTGTAGAATATTTGTTAAAGATTATGAGATAAAGTCATCATATTATTACAACTCACTATGGTCTATAGCATACATTTGGTATATTTTTCCATACACCCCTATCCTATTATTAACACAGTACATCTTTGGCATTGATGAAGAATATTACAGTATTTCTGTTAACTATAGTCCCTGGTTACATTAATTGTATTTTTCCCATGCTTCTCCACATTTTTACCACCTTACAATAGCGATGTAATTTTTTCTAGTTCATAGAAGAACATTATTGTATTTATACTATTAACCACCCACCCATTTGTACAATTAACTCTTCCACTTCTGCATTCACTAAATTATTCAGTCCCTAAATTATTCTCTAGATTTCTTTCAATTGAAACTTGCATTAGTAGACTACCCTTCTCAGCCACAATCACCTTATCCTTCCAAATAAATTTAATATTTGGATTTTCCACTTCTGCACAAAGGCTGATGGGATTTTTATAGAGATTATGTTGAATCTGTAAATCAGTTTGGGTAGAATTGACATCTTCACAATATTTAGTCTTCCAATCCATGAATACAGAATCCATTTATTTAAGTATTCTTCAATTTCTATTAACAATGATTTGTAGTTTTTGGATTACAGGTCCTTTATGTCCTTGGTTAAGTTTATTCCTATAGAATTGATTGTTTAAGTTGCTATTATAAATAGAGCTTTTTTTCCGATTTCCTCCTCACATTGCATTGTGTTTCTCTACTGAAAGAGATATTGAGTAAATTATGAGGGAAAACCATGGGCAGGCTTTTGTATTGCAGCCTGTGAGGAATGTGTCTTCCAATGTGTCATTGAGAGGATTCCTATATATTGCTGCCAGCTCCGCACCTACATACCAGGAAGCAGAACTCACCAGCTTGACTTCAAGTTATGAGATCAGAAGCAGCTTTTAGTTGACTTATGTAGAGTGTGAACAGACTGATCAGGACTACAAAGCAGTATCAAAAAGCCATATTTTGAATGAGTAGCAACATAAAAATCATTATAAATGGCTCAAAATATTCTGAGACAGTTAAAGCAACAGGGGAACATTATTATAAAATCTGTAGTTAATACCCTCAAAGAGATATAATATGATTTTGAATCCTCCATTTGTTAAGAGAAAAATACATCTCAGATTAAAGAGAGTTATTGGGAATTTTATACATATATTTGTATAGATGCAATTTAAAGCATTAAAAATATAATTTGGAGCAAGAAGATATATACATCACAATTATAAGGTGGTAAGAATATGGGGATGCATGGGAAAATATAATTAAGGTAACTTATGGACTATAGTTAACAGCAGTATTGTTATACTCTTGCATCAATGTCAAAGAAGGTATTATGTTAATTAGTAGTAGGGGGATATGGAAAAATATAGACCATAGTTAGTGGTAATAGTTTGATCATGTTCTCTCATAGTCTGTAAGAAAATTTCCACAAAAATGTAGGGTGTTGGTAGAGGGCTGTTGTGTGGGAATTCTGCACATTATGAATGATTGCTTTGTAAGATCAAAACTCCTCAAATAGGATTATTTAATTTTTTTGTTTTGTTTTTGTTTTTAATTTCTAAAGGATACTTAGATTATGTAAATGTTACACAAATGATATAAGGATTCTCATATGCCACACTCCCCACACCTCCCACACCCTCCCACATGAACATCTTTCATTAGTGTAGCACATTCATTGCAACTGATAAATACATCCTGGGGCTTTGCCATTAAGCATGGACCATAGTTCACATTGTAGTTTACCCTCTCTCTCACACGGTTCTGCATGTTATGTGATGATATATAAAGGCCTATAACTCTCATTGCAATGTCATTCAGAACGATTCCCAAGTCCCCCAAAAGCCCCAGTATTACAGCTATTTTTCTCTTTCCCTGCCCCCAGAACCTCCAATGGCCACTGGCTCCACATCAGTGTTGTGATTTCTTCCACTGCTATAATCACAATATGTCTATAGTAGAATATCATTGAGTCCACTTTAGTCCATAGTTCTTTTCCCAATCCCAAGGATTCTGGGATGGTTATGTCCACTCTACCTCCAATTGAGAGGGGGCTTATATCCCATGGGGAAGATGGCATCCTTGTCTTGTTCCTGATCTTAAAGAGAAAGCTTTTAGGATTTTACCATTGAGGATGATGTTAGTTGTGAATTTTTTATATATACTCCTTATCTTGTTCAGAAACTTTCCTCCTATTCCTATCTTTTGAGGTGTTATTATCAGGAAAGGGTTCTGTATTTGTAGAATGCTTTTTCTGTGTCTCTAGAGATGATCATGTGATTTTTTCCTTTCAATCTGTTTATGTGGCATATTACATTGATTGATTTTCTTATGTTGAACCATATCTTTGCACACCCAGGATGAAACCCACTTAGTCATGGTGTATAATTCATTTGACATTTTGTTGAATATGATTAGCAAGGATTTTGTTGAGGTTTTTAGCATCTAGGTTCATTAGAGAGATTGGTCTGTAATTTTCCTTAATTGTGACATCTTTGTTTAGCTTTGGTATTAGGGTAATGTTGGCATCATAGAATAAGTTAGGCATTGTTCCTTCTACTTCAGTTCTATTTCTAATAACTTTATCTATAAGCCCAGGCACAGTATAAGAGTGAGTGTTATGAGAGCATTTTAAACAGGAGGCTTCTGTAAGTCAATCTCTCAATATCCTCTTTCTTATTGGATTGTGACTGTACCCTGATGCTCTCCCAATTTTAGAGACATCAGTTGAATTATTTGGTGAATAAGGTATGGTCTTATCCATATGATGTTCTTTGTTTTTTGTTCAAAATCATTCCAATCTTTTTTCACAACATTTTGGAAAATCTTTTCAAGAATAATGCAAAAATTACACAAGTATAGTATTGAATATGATAAACTAGGACACAGAGTTGTATACTTCACATCATTGTGTAAACAACAAAAAAGTACAGATAGTAAAACTCTTAATATTTTGCAGGGATAGATGCAAATTTAAGCATATATCTCAAATATAGTTAAACTTCTTTCAAATTTTGTGTCAGCATAGAAGAAATGGGAAAAAGACATTATGTAGAAATCAGAGAATGCATATATTTCTTCTATTAATTTCCTTACTGTAGTAATATATGTTAATTTCAATATTAATAGCATAAGAAAATCATAAAGTAATTTAAATTAAGGGTAATCTCATAAACCTTTCGGTTATTTTCACATACATACTATTTCTGTTAATAAGTTTTCAAACTCTTTTTAGAAATGCCCAATCATTGTCATCTTTTATTCAACATAAAATTTTTTTCTAGACATACTCAATAAGAGAGTCTGTATCAGTCAATTTTTATGAACTTTCTACATTTACTACCAATTTTCTGCACTTATCATGACGAGGATGAGTGAGTTCTGATATATCTTGTTCTGTGGCCAGCTGGCTTAGAAACAGTATAAGTAGCAAAGCTAGTCAAGTTTCTGAGATCTTCTGAAAATATTAATTCCAATGAGATCAGATAAATTATGCCTATCACTCTTTCTTGGCAGTGTTCCATAAGACAAGAAAGTGTCCTTTTTTTCTTCCTTTGCAGCATCATCCATGGTTATTTGATACAAAATCTAATTGATTCCATTTTCCTTTTGTAAATTCATAGACAGATTTCTCTTACTGTCACTTTACTTCACATTCTTACCAGTTACCAGTTTCTAAGAAAATATCCCACCTAAATTTTGCCTGCCATAAAGCATCCTCTCTTCCAACAGAACTGATTCTCAATATTCATGAAGGGCTAACATTCTATTCAAATATCCACCTTGCATGCTTTTCTCTATTTTTTGGAAATCTCTTCATTTAAAGTAACTATTCTACCTACAATTACTCTATTTGTGACTGTCTTGAAGCATTGACAATCATAAACCAATCTTGTTTCAATCATAACTATTTTTCAATGACAAAATAATTAATTAGTAGATATCTTATTTCCAGACTTATAATTTTCATATATAAAAAACTGAGAATTAAAGATTTATAACCATAAATATGTTAGATTTCATACAATGATTATTTTACTTATATACTTCACCGTCATTGCAACATCACAATTATTTTTGTTACCATTTATGTGAATAAAAAAATAATGTTGATTTTCCTACATTGGTTATATTCACATGCATTTTGCATGTTTTTTCCAAATATTTAATGCAAATTGTTTTTATACAGTAATCTTTGCAATTACGTTTGACTTATTCTATTATCCTCATTTTTTATAAAGAAAAGAAATTCCTTCAAGAAGATAATTTATTAAACAGTGAAAATAATACTCAGGAGGTTAGGTCCCGGTTCAATGAGGCTCGGAGACAGACCAAGGTTCAGGTAGAGAAGTTTAGATTGCTGGCATGGCAGTGGTCTAAAGTAAGACTTCAGACAGCCCCCCTAGGTTGGGAGTGTTGCTTTTGAGCTGGGAAAACTGGGTGGGTTTTCAGAAGGGACATGTATATATGGCACGAAGGTATTTGGTGGGAAAGTACCAAGTTAGCTTTCCGGGGGTGGGGGAGTGCTCTTTTGGGAACTACCTGACTGCTTGGGGAGGAATGTTCAGTGGCCTTGTGGGGATCATGATAAGCAAGGGCCGGAATGGGAACTCTGGTGTCTGAGCACATATGAACTCAGTGGGCAAGAGGTTACATTCTAACACAAGGACTAAGTTCATGTTATTGAACTAAAGGGTAGGTGACTGGCCCAAAGAAAACTCTCAGCTATTTTTATTTTCTTTATCAAAAGCATGCTTGTTATTGATCCTTTGAATTTTCCTAACAATTCTCCATCTTTTAAGATTGCATCTTTCTCCTCAGTCTCTGAAATTTTTCAAGTTTCCCTCTGCTCAATTTACCTTATGACTAATCCTCCATAGTGTATCATGATGGTTGAATAAATAGCCTTGAATATATAACACAGTTCAGGGTTTTTTTCTAAATTCCTTATTACCTAAGGGGTATTTAGAAATTACATATTTCACAATTTTATATGTATAAAACAACAGAGTGAGTGGGATTCTTATTCCTCATCAACTGTAAACAGTTTAAATACAATGATGTTTTAAAGAATCTAGAGAGAACATAGGTGGCTCCTTATATCCAATAAAAAAATGTACAAAGCAAAATCTGCACTGGATATCTTGACATTTCCTTTGAAATTTTAAGGACTATTTTTGTGTTAATGGAATAGTTTCCAAGAAATGTCAAACAAAATATTATTGCATATAAATTTCTTCGTTATCCTCTAGAAGGTATCTTAAGATGTATTTTCTCATAGAGTTTTCACTAGTACACTTTCTACATAAGTTTTGCATCATTATATTTTCAATATTTTGAGTTTGGACTACCTATCAAACTCAGAGATCTTCATTTTGCATTTCAGCAAACCAGCAAACTAAAACAAGCATATTCTTCAGCATAAATCATACTATGAAATAGATATATTTATGTATGTTAATATTCTTGACATATATCATGCTCTTTCAGTGAATTCAGCATTAATAATTTTAAAGAAACACATGAATTTACACATATATACCTGAGAAATGAGATGACAAGTATATCCTTCTTGACATGAATATTTCTTTTACTTTAGTTAAAGAGACTTTACAAAATCCATGCTCCTATTTCTTACTTCACTAGTGAAATTCAAGGAGCTACTTCTCAGAGATATTCGTGTATACCCTGAATCTTACGAATCAGTATACCTCTGTATTACATAAATACTGTTGTTCTTTAGGAAGTACGTGTATGGATCATTTCTCTGACACATCTTGGGGAATTAGTAATAACATCCTCCAGAGGCACTTGAGATTATTTAAATTTGAAATAGTGTTTATTAGCAATAAACTTAATAAAGAATTGCTTAATATAAGGAAAAAGAAATATTGGGGAATGGTTTCTACTTCATTATAGACTCAATGCATTTTCAATTTTATGTCTGATTATAACTATGATCTTTCCCTTTATAATATATTCAAGACATCATGCAACCCTTGATAAAATTATATTTTCTAATATTCATACTAATATTGTGGCATGAGAAAATTCATATAATATTGAAAAGCAATAATGACAAGAAAAAGATATAATATATCCTTTATAAATTTTAGAAGAAATTTTACAAGGAAATCAAGTAAAAGAAAAAGATGTGTGGCACAGAGTGTCCTCTTTACTAAACAAAAGATATTGAAGTAATCACTGCATAAGAAACTTATCCCTATATTAGGTGACCATCAAAATGTCAGAAACTACATCTCAGAAATTTTAGAAAATTAGCCAATTTGTCTTTATTCTGAAAATTCTTATTAATAGCTGTCAATTCAAAAGGAATCATTATATTGGGAAAGCTAAAAAAGTTGTGGATAGTCTAGGAAATGAGTTCAAAATAGAAGTGTTTTGTAACACTGCAGGATATCAACGTAATCACTGAAATGCAGCATGGAAAGATTACTAGAAAGGAGACAAATCTATAAAAGGAGAAATCACTCAACTCATTAAAGGTCATTTTGCTTTTAACAGATATAGTAACCCACAAAAATTGTTTCACCGAGGCCCAGAAGATCTTTATTTGTATTAATTTACCTATTTTAGCCACTTTATCATTATTCTGAAAATTCATATTAACTGTCAATCCGGAGAAAATCATACAGAACCTTGCATATGTTAAGAAGCTCAGGGACATCTAGAAAATAGTGGCTCAAAAAAATGTCTCCACAGGTGGTGGCTGGGGCGGCCTATGGGGCGGCCAACAGGGCTGGTGAGCAGTGGGGACTCCGGTCACTGGGTCCAGGCTTTCCCCGGCTTCGGTGAAGCCGCGGCGGACCCCATCTTCCAGCGGCAGCCGGAATTTGTGGTGATTGTTGTTACCGTCGCCCCAGCTGCCATCCTCTCCTCCTCCTGGACCGCTGTCTCCTCTTTCTCCTCCTGCTGAGTTGGGCTGATTACCTCCCCGCTACCGCTGGGCCTGTGATGCCTCATTCCCTAGCAGAGCCTCTCTTGGAGCTGCCGCCGCCTGCTTATTCATCCTCCTGCACAATAGGCGGCGCAGGCTCCAAGATGTCCAACTGAGTGGTCTACCTGGAAGCCTGTCACGCCAGGAGCTGGTACACAGCCTCAGGACCTCAACTGAATGCATAGCTGGAAGATTGGCTTTCACAAGTAGAGTCTACAAAAAGACCTGCTAGAGCCATTATTGCACCCCATGCACGATATATCTATTGTAGATCGTGCGCTGCTCATGCTTAGAAACAAGTGGATCCATCTATCACCCAGAGAATTTTCACCCTTGGGCCTTTCCATCATGTGCCCCTCTCTTGATGTGCACTTTCGAGTGTGGATATACATAGGACACCTTTGTGTGGCCTTTGTATTGGCCAAAAGATTTACAGAGAACTATGGAAGAGAGGAAATGTTTGAATGCATGTCTCTGAAGACAGATGAAGATGAACACAGTATTGAAATGCATTTGTCTTACACAGCTAAAGCCATGGGAAGGTCAAAGTTTCAGTTACAGTTAATATGATGAATCCCAGGATGGGTAGGAGTATTATAGAACAACTAGACCCTGTATCTTTTAGCAATTACTTGAAGAAATACCATAATACAATATGTGGAAGATATCCCATTGGGGTGTTATTAAATGCTGTCACAGAGCTCCAGAAGAATGGAATGAATATAAGCTTTTCCATTCTGAATTATGCCCAATCAAGACAGTGTTGAAACTGGCAAGACAGTTCAGGGAGTTATGCAGCTGGAGCACTCATGGTCCACTGAAGTTCTGAATTCTCAGAGATGCCACCTGCACATACTCATACTCTCTCTGGGTCCCAGCCTACCCCTTACAAAGATACTGTTCCTGGTTTGGAGGGATTCTGAAACCTCAAACTAACAGAAATTTCTTCTCTTCTTTTCTAGTAGGTGTAGTCCTTCCTTAATTTCATCTCATTTTTAAAAAAATGCTTTATTGTTTAGGGCAGTGGAAGAAAGGCTAACATCAAAATATTTTGATAAAAAAAGATGATAATGTGAAGGCCTAGTGGTGGCAGAAAGATTTTTGAAAGTAACTGTAAAGCATTTACCATATCCTAATTTTCACTCTTTGCATACTTGTGCACATATATTCTGCTTTCAGAATAGTTTTGCAAATTGTACACAAAGAAGGATGGAAGCTTTTTAATAGAGAAATTGCATTTATAAATTATCTGTATTCCAATAAATCTCCAGTTATAGACAATTACTACCCATGTTGTTCAACAGATATGTTCTATTTTAGTTGCTAATAAAGGGTTACACAACTCAAAAAAAAAAAAAAAAAAAAGTCTCTACTCACCCCTCCAGTATGTCAATACAGTTAACAAAAGTTAACAGGCAAATTTTGTTGAGAGTAGATAAGAATTCAAATCTATGGAAGGATAAACCCCCTGTAACTCATTAAAGGAAAACTGTGGCTGCATAGAAACAGGTAACCTTAGCACTGGTTTCACAGAGGCCAAGCAGATCTTTACCTACTTTCATTATTCCAAATTCTCAGTCTCTGTATTTTGTTATTTTAGATAAAAATAAGAACTCTAATTTTATTGATCACCTTGATGGGGGCAGAAATCTGTTCCTGAATGTTTTAATTTGCCAGAAGCTATGGAAAACAATATAACAGAAATAGTTTGGCTTTTATAATAGGGTTTATTGGCTTTCAAGGTTACATTTCTGAAGCTGAGAAAAGTGTCCAAATCAAGGCCTTATCAAGGTGCTCTCTCCCTGAAGACAGGCTGCAGGCAATCCTGGACTCCTCTGTCATGTGGCAAGGTACATGGGAATATCTGCTTGTCTCTGCCTTCTTCTCCAGGTGCCACTACTTTTAGCTTATGGCTGATCCATCTGTGGCTTTCTGTCTCAGTTTCTTTGGGTTCCTTTCTGGGCTCCTGTGTCTTCTCTCTCAGCTTCCATGTCATTTCTCTGTCTCTCAGTATCCATCCCATTTATAAAGTTCTACAGTAAGAAAATGAAGACCTGCCCTGGTTCATGCCTTACTAAAGTAATCTAACCAAAGGATCTTAACTGAAGTGATCTAATCAAAATGTCCCACCTACAATAACTTCACACCCACAGGAATGGATTATGCATAAGTACATATTCTTTTCTGAGGTCCACAAAAGCCTCAAACTACCACACTGACAAAAGAAAGATAATGCAGAGTCTGTTAAAATACATAGGAAGACCTGGGCAGGTTTATCATCTTGGGATGAGGGGAAAATCATCCAGTAATGATCGAAAATGGCCAATAATCCAATAAATCAATAATATTTTTTATTTCATCAAAATATAGAACTTAAAAGAAGATAATGGCAAGCAAATCACATTCAAAGTATAATACCTCAGTTTCATTCCAATTTTGCAAATATAATTAAATCAAATTTACATATATCATCAGTTTTCAATATTTTTCTTACTTTCTGGGATCACATGCACTAAAATTTTTAATTTTACAATTTAAATAGATAATTCTAAGGGATCTATATTAATGTGGTTTATTTATATTAGAAATTACCAATTAGAAATTATAACTGATGGATATATATACTTATTAAAATTATTAAAACTAATAAATACCTTATATAATAATTTAAAAAATCCTTCTTTATGAACAAATAAATTATTTTCCAAATCTAAAGTTAAATCAGTGAGAAGAAAGACATAATTTTACACTTGTGATTACTTCTTAAATCCAGGCTTAGTTGGAGACAGCTGAAAGCTCATATATATTGCTTCATTCATTCTGTTGAAAGATGTTTTGGTTAAATTATATGAGAAAGTATAGCCTCAAAAAGATATATTTTTAGAAAACAAAAGGAATGATTGATAAATACTTTCAGAAAATCATTATAATGTTTTTATACTCTATTTTACACTATAATGAAACAATTGATGATCTCCTGAAAATAGTGGGAATTTTAATTCTGAAACTATATTAATGCACTTTTCATATTCAGTTACATTTAAATTAATTGATCTATTTAACACTTTGGTTTTTTTTTTCCCATGAGTGTTTTTGTAACTTCATGTATTAGTCATCTGGAAAATATTTCATTGAGTGATGTCAATATTCCAAATATCACATATTTCATTAAATAATATCAAAATAATCTCATTTATTAATATCACTAAAAACTCTATTAAATAGCTCTTTAAATATTGTGAAGCTGTCAAGTTTTGGTGAAAGACACGCATTTTTAAAATTTCTAATTTTCATTTGAAACTCAATTTTTATCATTAACAATGAAAAATTTTGTGAATTGTTTTATTTTCATTCATTTACCTTATGTGTAGTATATCTGTCCATCTATCCCTATACCCCTACTTCATTCCTGATGTTGCTATTTGTATTCATTGTTTTTTATTCTTTATGAACTAAATAAGAAGTAATTATGATGGTTGACCTTTTCCTAGAAACCATTTGGCTTTAATCATTTTTGTTTTATTACTCTTAAAAATAGATTAATTTTAATTTTAATTTTTTTAGTAATAATAAAACTTTATTTTAGAAAATTTTTAGATTTACATAAAAATTACACTGAAAATATAGGGAATTCCCATAAAACCCCACAGACATTCACACAAAGTCTCTCCTACCATTTTCATCCTATTTTAATGTGGTACATTTGTTACAATTGATGAACCAATATTGAAGCATTGCTAATAACCCGTCTATAGTTTACATTATGATGTAGACTTTGTGCTGCACAGTTATTTCTCATATATTGTTGATTTCTGATATTTTCTTCATTACTCTTGTTTTTCTAATTACTGGAGGGTCATTTTGTACTTCATTTTCCAGTTTTCTGGAGTAAGAAATGTAGGTCATTTTTCTTGAGACCTTTTCTTTTTCTATTATAAGTACTTACAATTTAAAACTTCTATGGCTAGTTTTTATATACCAATATCTCCATATGTTGTATTTTCACTATCATTCAAATTCAAAATATTTTGAAATTTTACTTGTTATTTCTTTTGGATCACAGATTGTTTCAATGCATGAAGTGAAATTTCCAAAATGTTTTTTGTTGTTAATCTAATTAATTCCTTTGTGACCAGAGAATTGACTATATAATTAACGCCTGTAAAATCATTTGGAATTGTTTAATGGCTCAGTATGTCATCCATATATTTTCAAAGGAAATGCTAAATGAACCCATAATTATATGCTACTACACATGACAGGAGTTTTTAAAAATTAGCATGCTAAGCAACACCAAATGATTTTGAGGCTTTTGTTCAACCTAATCTCTCATTCATTTCAGTTGCAATATTTGGCGACAAATGTTACAACATTCTGGAAAACAGTTCAGGAGTTTCTTACTAAATTAAAGTTTTCCTATCCTATGAACCATTGCATACAGTCACAATGATATACCCATGAGAACAGAATGCATGCAACAATAGAAAATTGGTACAAGTTGTAAACCCACAAATTCTCTAATAAAGAAAAAAATATGTAAAAGAATATTCATAGCAGATTTATTCAATATAACTAAAAATGGTATTGGTGATGAGAAATAAAGGCAAATCAGTAAATAATTATGAAATATTTATAAAATATATTACTTAAATGAAACAGAAAAAAAATATTGATATACCAATCAATATGAATGAATCCCTAAAACCTTAATTTGAGTTTAAAAAGGGTCTTAAACAGGAAATTGAACAAAGTCTTGCCATGTGACTCAGAAATAACATACTGGGTTCATACCCAGAAGAACTGAGAGCAGTGACACAAATAGACATTTGCACACTGAAGTTCATAGCAGCATTATTCACAATAGACAAAAGTTGTAAACATCCTAGGTGCCCACCAACTGATAAATAGATAAAAAATTTGTGGGACATATACATGATGGAATATTATGCAGTAGTAATAAGAAATGAAGTCATGAAGCATATGACAACATGGATGAACCTGGAGGACAATATGTTAAGTGAAGCAAGCTATATAGAAAAGGACAAATAATGTATGATTGTACTACTATGAACTAAATATATATTTAAACTCAGAGAATTAATAATTAGAATACAGGTAACCAGAAAATAGAATGAATGTAGAGAATGGAAATTTGATGGGTAATCTGTGCAGAACTGGTGAAAATATTATTGTAAATCTTTGGAAATGAAATAAAATGTTGAAAGCACATTACGTTGTTTGTGACTAGCAGAGCTATTAAATAGGTATGTGAGTGGTTGAAACGGAAAGCCTTATAACATTTTAAATTACTAGAAAGAAAGCTAAAAAATGTAACTTGGGACTGTATAACATAGTGAAACCACATGTAAAATATGAATATGGGTGATATTTCATATATAAGACTGTTTTCTGCAAAATATAAATACAAACATACTAGAGATGGAAACGGAATAGCAACTATGTATGGCAGGGGAAGCATAGAAAGATTGAGAGATGATGAGTTTTGTTTGGTTGGCTGGTTTTTGTTTTTTAGTATTGTTATTGTTGCTGGACTAATGAGCATGCTCTAAGAATGACTGAAGTGATGAATGCACAACTATGTGATTTTACTAAATACCTTTGATTGTACACTTTGGATGGACTTATGATTTATTAGTATGTATCAATAAAATTGATTTGTTAAAAAAGAACCTTAAAGTGTCCTCTGTCAAGAATTTTATTCAATATTGTGCTACAAGTTCTAGCTACAAAAATTAGACAAGAAAGAGAAATAAAAGGCACTCAGATAGGAAATAAATAAACAAAACTTTTGCTATTCACTGATGATATGATCCTATAACTTGAAAATTCCAAAAAATCCCAAACAAAGTTGCTAGAACTAATAGACAAGTTCAGAAATGTGACAGGATATATGATTAATATGGAAAAATCAGTAACATTTTTATAAACTACTGATGAGCAGAGGAGGAAATTCCTTTTATAATAGTGACTAAAATAATCAAATATTTAAGAATAAACTTAACTGAGGACATAAAGGGTCTGCATTCAAAAAACTAAAATAATATTACTAAAAGAAACCAAAGAAGACGTAAATATATGGAAGGATATTCTATGTTCATGTACTGGAAGACTAAATATTGTTAAGAAATCAATTCGACCCAAACTGATTTCCAATCAAAATCTGAACAACCTTTTTTGCAAAAATAGAAAAGCCTGCTATCAAATTTATTTGAAAGGGAAATGGCCTCCAAAATCCAAGGATGTCTTTTAAAAAATGAAGTTAGAGGACTTTTACTTCCAGACATTAAAAAATATTAATTAGTCACAGTAGTAAAAATAGTATTTTAGTGGCATAAAGATAGACATGTTGACAAATGGAATCAAATTGTGATCTCAGAAAAAGACTCTCACATCTATGGTCAAGGGATTTTTGACAAGGCTTTCAAGCCCACCAGCTGGGTCAGAATGTTCTATGCAATAAATGGTCCTGGGAGAAATGCATATTCATATCCAGAAAGAAAAAATGAGGACCACTATCTCATATCATATACAAAAATTAACTCAAAATGGATCAAGGACCTAAATATGGAAGTGAAAACCATAAAACTCCTAGAAGAAAATGTAGGAAAACATCTTCAAGACCTTGTGGTACACAGTGGTTTCTTAAACCTTACACCCAAAACACGAGCAACAAAAGAAAAAATAGATAAATGGGACCTCCTTACAATTAAATAATTTTAATATTTATAAAGAAAATACTAAGACAGCCTACTCAATAGGAGAAAATATTTGTCAACCACATACCACACAAGATATATAAAGAGATCATACAAACCAATAATAACAGGACCAGAAAAACAATTTTTAAATGGACTAATGACCTGAGAAGACATTTTTCCAAAAAAGAAATAAGAATAACTAAACATCACATGCAAAAAATGTTCACCATCACTAGCTATTAGGGAAGTATAAACCAAAACTACACTGAGATACCATTTCACAACTCATAGAATGACTATTATTTTGAAAAAGAAGAAAACTACAAGTGTTGGAGAGGATATCGAGAAATAAGAACACTGCTTCACTGTTGGAGGGAATGTAGAATGGTGCAGCCTCTGTGAAAGATGGTTTGGCAGTACTTCAAGAAGCTGAATACAGAATTGCTGTATGGTCCAGCAATCCCATTACCAAGAATATATTCAGAAGAACTGAAAGCAAGGTGGCAAACTGACTTTTGTAAATTGGTGTTCACAGCAACATTATTCACATTATTTACATTTGCTAAAATATAGAAACAGCCCAAGTGCCTATCAACCCATGAATGGATATGAATATGGTAAGTACATCAATGGAATACTTTTTAGCTGTAAGAAAAATGAAATCGGGATGCATATGTCAATATGAATGGACCTTGAGGACATTATATTGAGTAAAAGAAGCCAGACACAAAAGGACAAATATTGTATGGTCTCTCTCATATGAACTAAATATGATGAGTAAACTCATGGAGGTAAACTCTAGATTATAGGTTACTAGGAGGAAGAATGTGGGTTGAGAATGGGAGCTGTTGCTTAATATATGTAGAATTTTTAATAAGGTTTATCATGTAAATGCAAATGAATAGAGTTGACAGTAACACATTATAGTAACTATAAATAATGCTACTGATTTAGTCTTTTTAAAACAATTCACCATATTATTATTTTAATAGTAAAATAATTATAAATAAAAATTTTAAATTATAAATATTTTAAAATAGTAAAACATATTAAGCAAAAAAGCTATGCAGTGTTTATAATTCCACAAGTAATACAAAAATCTAAAGTACATTTCTTTGAAAATGTCATAAACATCTGCCAAATTTGTCATTTGAGTGTTTGGTGTTAATGCACAATGCCATTGGATAATAAGTATGAGATAGTCATATTAGAAAATTGAAAAAATCTCGGTATTTTCGTGAAGTGTAATATGATTAAAAATAATGTTGGGAAGCGGCTGTGGCTCAATCAGTAGGGCTCCCGTTTACCATATGGGAGGCCCCGGGTTAGGTTCCCGGGGCCTCCTGGTGAAGGCAAGCCCGCCCGCATGGCGTGGTTAGCTGACCCGGCGAGCACAAGCAGCAAGGGGGGGATAAATGAATAAATAAATAAAATCTTTAAAAAAAAAATAATGTTCACCTCTAGATTAAAGAACAGAGATGCTTATCCTTTCATAATAGTTCATTTATCCAAATTTATATACTCATTGTTTAGTAAGTTATATGACATTGTATTAAATATTGAGAAAACATGCAATGAGCAAAGAAATACAATAATCAGGTATAATAAGGAATATTTTTGAAGTACAGTTATGATTAACTAATACATATATTACTTTTAATAATCTTATGTATTTGTATATTGTTAACTGTCTATACACAGGGAAAATGATCTTTAATAATTATTTATGGGTTTCAAATATCTGCTTTTTTACTCCTCCATTATTTTCTGCATTAATAATTTAAAATGATTACATATATTTAGAATAACAAAATTTAATCTTATGTTAATGTGAAGATCCAACTATTATAAAAGCATAAAGACAAGTACCAACACTATATTCTCAAGATGTGTGTTTATTGCCTCTATCTATTCATCCATCCATCTATCAGCTTTATCTACCTCTTCTAAGAATGTGTGTGTGTATGTGTGATAATAGGGTTTTAGAAATGGATCAATTTTAATTTTTTTCTGACTAATGTGAAATACTTTTCTAATGAATAAGAAAAGTTTAATGGATAGAATTAGTGACAAATGCTTAAAATGTGGAACTCAAAAGACAAATATGAGTGAGACAAAATGATTGGAAAAAGTATATTTGAAATGACTACATCTCATCCTTCCATGAAAATATGTGACAGATATTCTAAATCCAAACAGCATCAGATATTGCCCTAAGGTAAAAAAGAAGGAAATACTAATTGTTTATTAAATTATTTTTCCTTTTGGAATGAATATGAGCATTTCTCAGTTGATATTTTTTGGAAATTCAGGTGATTTCTATCCCCTTAAACTCAAGTCAATTCTCTCAGTTTATTGGTTGATTGAAAACATTTCAAGAGACATGAATTTCTTCATTATACCACAAATCACAGGAAAACCATTATCACAGCACAGTCCTCTTACAAAAGAAAAGAATGCTTAGGCCATTAGGTTTATGAATATACAAATGGAACACATCTACATATTTCATATAACAGTGAAAATTGATTTTACATGTAAATGGATTCAATTAAAAAGTACAGCAATTCAAAAAATTAGAAGGATGTGTGAAAATGACATATATGTATATATGTATAATTCATATATATGAAGAAAAGAATCCAATTAAAAGAAATATATTAGGAAAAAATAAATCTTTCAGACTTTTCATATATAATGGTTGGAATAATTCAAATGCAGTAAAGGAAATGACAAGAAAATAAATGTAATATGTAAGGTCAGAAAGGGCTTTAAAAGAAGCACAAATATTTTATGAATAACAGTATGTTCTGTACCATTAGTTCTGAGGGAATTTTTAAAAAAGTATAACTATAAATAAATATGGATACACCAATTGCCTGAGAGGATGTGGTATATTAAAATAGTGATACATTGCTGGAGTATGTATATAAGTTGACACAACTTCTTTGGAAAATCATTTGACATTGTGTCAGTCAGCTAAAACCAGATTAAGTTGCACTAGACAAAAATTTTAAGTATTGGTGCTGAGAGGAACGAAGATTATTTTTCAGTAATGACACTTGCCCCTTGTTTTAGGCTACGGTTTCATGCTCACAATCTATATTCTATGCCTAGGCTATTGGAGAGCCTCTATATGGGATGTTGCAGTTTTTGTGAACAGAATAATCATATTTTTTAAAGGTGTACAGGTATGTTAGCTTTCAAATCCATATCTTTTAGTTCTGCTTTCGTCAAAGAACTTCAAGAGGTCAAGCCTGGACTTAATAATTTGGAACATTATAATCTTCTCCTAAAAGGGACATTGCAGAGAAAGCCATCTCACTACTCAGAAAGCAATCAGATCTTTTTTGAATCATAGTGAAAACAAGGAATTATTTATTACATTTCAGGGCAGTGATTTTCACTTATAAGTAAGAAGGAAAGATTTATGGAATGAAAAGGAACATGATAAACCTTTAGGATTCTGTTTTTGTTTGTTTTGCATTAGGACTATTTTCATAATTATGACTTAGATTCTAAATTTGTTTTGAAAAATTATATTTATTTCTGATTAACAATACATTAACTAGTAAACCCTGTTGAATAGAGTTTAAATTTGAAATTTTAAACTAGTTCAACAAAGGGATTAAATACCATTGTTTTATTCAGTTCCTCAGGTTATTGTAAAAAAAAAAACTTGAAATATATTTTCACTTTATTTCTTAAATATATTTATTCTAATTTCACCAATATTGGTTCAACAGAAAGTGCAAATTTCCCTCAAATAATAAATGAGAACTCTATCACTTAAATTCTCCTCTTATATGGGTACCCAAGTGCAATGCATATATATCATTGGGTATTTAGTCCTCTAAATAATTCTATCCAATAAAGTAATAATATTTAATATTTAATGAGCAAAACACATTCAGCCAAGTCTTATTCCATGTAGCATTAACTATGCTTTCAAAGGAAAACAACCCAGTTTTAAAAGTCTACATACTAAGATCAATCATGTCCATGCATTTACCTTGAATAATTTCACATCATTAAAGAAAAAAATATATATATTTTTTAATTCAGGCAAAACATGGCAGATTAAATTACATATCAGGAAGAAAAACTTGCTCTTAATGTTAATTTATTCATGTGGTTATGTACCCATTGTTAAAAGGACCTGTCAAAGATGTTTTTTTTAGTTAAGGTGTGTCAATTGAATCAGGATGGAGCTTATCCTGTTACTGGAGACCTTAAAAGAGAGAAAGCCACTGGAATGATCCATAAGCAGGAAGTCAGCTGGAACAGGGGAGAGAAAGGGAAGGACATTGATAGGAGATCAGAAAGCCAGGGATCCATAAGGATTGCCAACCAATCAGCACACTACAGACACCTGGAAGCAGAAACCTCCAAACTCTGAAAGCATTAGACAGTAAATTCCCATTGTTAAGACAACCCACTGTGTGGTATTTGTCATGGCAGCTGGTAACTTAAGACTCCACCATTTTCCCTAATAAAATTGTTGCTTAATTCATATAAATATGTCTGTTGTCAGTGTAGTAAAAATCAGAGTTCCATGCAAAAGAATAAAAGGTCACAGAGCTGTTCTTATAGGAACACTTAATATATGGCAGAGGTCACATGTGCTAGTTCAATGACAATAATATGTACTTTTGAGTAAATTTTGCTTGGACAGTTGGACAATCATATTGGATAAAGTGAAATTTCACACCTACTTCTCACCCTACATACTCAACACCATATAGATTAAAGAAAAACATATAAAAGTCAAACTATAATTAATTTAGAGACTAGCGAAAGAATACTTCTTGAAGTTATCATGGTAGATAAAGATTTCTTAGACAAGAAATAAATTTAAAAATCCCATTGTTCACAATCCGTTAATTCACAAGGGGATTTTATGTTTCTTGCTCTGACAAATATGAACTCTAAATTTCCTAGTGTCTATGGATGAGTGGGTTAATGCTTATATTCTGGGACACAAAGATCAACTAAACCAGAGGCCATGGCTATAACATGTTAATGTAGGGAAGAAATGGAAAATAAGCACTTAAGGAGAAGTTTAAATGCTCTGGAGATCTCAGCAGTATATCTCCCATCCTTTGTTAGAAAGGTACTTGATATAAAAGTGGGAAATAACTTCTTTTTCCAAGGAATAATGATACTGATGACCAGGCTGGAAGAAATTATTTTCAAAAGAAATATGAATTGGTCTTCAATTTTTGAAATATTAAAATATCTGGATATATTTCAGTTTTTGGAGGAATATGAACACATTTTAGATTGTTCTAGGATTATTAGTTTGGGATGGCATGAGTCTTCTGATATTCATGCTCTAAATATTTCTCTCTTGAACAATGATACTGAGCCATAATGAACCTAGTGTGTCCATTTTACCAAATGAAGGATGAAAGCTGAAGTTAAATGAGCATAAGTTCCTAAAGGCTAAAAGATTTTTCTAGTTATGGAATCTAATATAAAAACACAGCTTTATAGCATACATGGGAAGCAATTATGAGATATAAATAAATATGATAACATTCTTTAGGAATCACAGTGCTCACTCAGCCTATGGGATGAATATAATAAAATTATTTCCATCTTGAGAAAATTAGTTTTCCTTCTTCTGAGAAAAACTTTTATCACATTATGTAAGCAATAACTGATATTGTTCAGTGAAAATCTGATGCCATGTATTTCTGCATCTCAATCCTGCTAATTACTGATTTCTTATTCTTCATCAAGGAAAAAGCATGAATGAATTAAGCATGACCTATATCTTTTCATCACTAGCTTCATGGAAAGAACAAAATCTTCCCAACAATATTCTGTATTGAGAACCAGGTTACTGTAATCCACTTTTCAATGGTGGAAGCAGCTCTTTTTGGGTTCTAACTTTAACACAAGTCTAAGTGAATATCCTTATCTTGTCTTAATCAGCAAGATATGTCTTAGTTCTAATAAACTTATTACTCAACCAAGACACATGTATGAGATTGAATGCAAAGACTACACTTTAGGTTGCTGTAACCCATAACATTCAATAATTTCCTCCTGTGAGACAGTACTCATTCCCTTGAAGTTCTCTGAAATGCAAACACCATTGTTAAAACAGTATCATAAAATGCATGGTCTTCTCCAAATGATCGCATTGTTGACTTTAGGTCAAAATCATCCTAATCACATTACAAAAATTTTTGACAATATGCAAAATATTTTCTCAAAGAATGCAAAAATGACAAAAATTATTGAATTGGAAAACTAGGCATAGAGATGTATACCTCACTATTACTCATGTTCATATATGTATATATATATATATATACCCACACAGAAGAAAAACACTTTAGATATTTAACATGGATAGATTAAACTTTAAGAACATATAGAAAATATAACATAAGCATCATTCAAATATTTTTCAGAACCTTTTATTCAAGAAATGTTCACTTAGGAAATCCAAATACTTGTGAAAAATTCTGCCTGTAGATGTGTTAAACTCTCTGTTCTGTAGGCTAAAAATAATAAGATTTATTAATGGGGGCATCATGGTGTAGAAGATAGCCGTGAGAAGATTATTAAAAGATGGTTCACTTGCATTGGGAACAAATACAGCAATCAACCCAGAAATTACAAACAAAATAAGAATTGCCAACTGTGGGGTACAGGTGGATAAGGTTTTCTTATGGGCTTCCACAGAATGCATCTTAAGCACCATTGAAAAGATATCAATATATGACTTAAACAGAAAAGCAAAGCATAAATATATAATAAAAGCACTGATAGCTAAGACTCTGAAAACCAAACTTCTGAATTTGAGATCCTCAAAATTTGAGGCACATCACAGAAATATTGCTGACTTCGTGAAGGGAAGTCTGAACGTGGTGCCTGTGTGGAAAGCAGAATTTACCAGCCCACTTGCCCATTACCACAGGCTGCCTGAGTGCAAAGGTATGGGGGCAATAATGAGTCCATAATGTAGAGGGTGGCAGATGGCAACACAGCAATCATAGGACACCACCACAAGGAAGGCCAGCTCTGTGGATATAAAGAAGATGAACAGGAAAATCTGAGCAGCACATTCTGTGAGAGATATCAATTTACTGCCTGTCAGAGAATTCAAAATCAATTTAGGAACAATAACTGAAATGCAGCTATATGGGGGATAAATTGCCTATAAAGAAATACACTGGAGAGTGTAGATGTAGGTCAGTTACAATGACAGCAACAGTGAGAAGATTCCCAATCAGGTCTCCCAGATAAATCACTAAGAAAAGCAGACCTTGCAAGATTTGGATCTCCCAGGAGGTTGACACATCCATTAGTAGGAGGTTGTCCATGTCTTCTAATATATTGCAAGCTCACTGTAATCAAAGTATAAAATTATAAGAAGATGATTATAAAATGAAGACATATGTTGATTATAAACAAGAATCCAGTTTCATTAAATGATTTAAAACCAAGACCTACGAACGTACTAATTATGAACTTATATTAATATTACCACAAAATGTCTTTTGCAACTCTGCATGGATATATTAAGTGATTAGTTTCTTATTTCCTTCATCAGCAAAAGATCATCTTAGATATGTTCTATAAAAAAGCCTCCCTATCAACCCATTTATTTGAACATTATATAGCTATGACTGACTCACCTTATTGTAAAATCTTCTTTGGACATCTTGAGATATCCATTGATATTTGAAGGATTATTTTTCCTTAGGGGGATTGAATTCCATGAAAAGCCATAGCAAATCACTGTTGCCTCTAAGTTTCTTAGCTATCCTTTACAATCTAGGTCATGCAATATTTCATTCATAGTACTTTCACTAGTACAATATTTAAGTAATTTTTGTATTTTTATATTATATTTTCAATCTTTTGAGTACCATCTATGTATCACATATGTATCATCAGAGACCATTTAAATCTAATGACATAATAAACACTAGAATCAGAAAAAACAGACAATCTATTAGAATCTATTTTAATATTGAGCAGACATAACTAAGTACTTTAATGATTTGAGACATACCACATGTATTTCAATTAAATGTTCATTGCTGATTTTGAAGAAGCACATGGATTAAAAGATAAAAAATATACCTGAGTTATGAGGAAACAAGTTTATCTTCTGTAACATGAATATTTATTCTGAAAATCTTATAGAGAAAACAAAATTTGTGATACTGCCTCTTTTATCACTGAGTAAAATTCACAGAGTCACTTCTCAGACATTCACATTTACCCTTAATCATATAAACAATTCTGTTTCTAGATTCTTCAAAAACAAGGTAAGTCTTTATAAAGGACACGCATGGGTCATACCTATCAGAGACCTTGTTGAACTAGTGATTTCAACCTCCAGAGAGGGCTGATTTCCTGATTGGTAAGGATTCTTTGGTTATAACCTTGAGATTTGTTAAATTTGTAATAGTACTTATTAACAATAAATTTAGCAATAATTTTTGTTAAAAAACAAAAGTGAATATTAAAAAGTGACACGTTACTACAATTCAATATATATTCCATTAGGCCTGGTTATAAATATAATTTATTCTCTTTATAGTATATACACAAAATTTTGCAACCTGAATAAAATTATATTTTCTACGGTTTTGGACTAACATGTCACAAAGGAAAATCATATACTGTTAAAAAATAATAATAACCAAAACAGTGAATAATCCAATAGTAGTTATAAAATTAAAGAAAGATGAGATACCTTTTAGAATTGAATTTAAAAGGAATTTAAGTAAAGAAAAATAGGATGTGGCAAAAAGCCTAACTCTTCACAAAAGTGTTTTGAAGAGATCCTTGCATATAGGATGCAATTAATCATGTTAGATTCCCTTAGAATGTGAGGTACCACCCAAGAAACAATTCCGAGAAAGTAGCCCCATTTGTCATTACTCTTAAAATTCATATTAATAGCTGGCAATCAGATGAGTATCAGAACATGGGAGGGTATAAGATGTTTCAAGAAGTGTTGGATATGAAGGCTCACAAAAGAAGTTTCCACATAACTGTATAGGATCTCAACCCATTTATTAAAGTCAGCAGGGAGAGTTGTTGAAGACAGACAATAAGTAGTATCTGTGGAAGTAGAAATCCCCCTTTGCTCTCTATCGGACAGGCTTGGCTTCACCAGAGTGGTGAACACTTAGCTAGAGTTTCAGAAAGCCCAGAAGATCTTTATCTACTTTCATCATCACTGCATGCTCTCTTTCTCTGAAGGTGTATTTCAGAGTTAAAAAAAAAAAAAAGAGAGAAACTCTGAAGGAATGCATAGTTTGACAGAGGTTATAAAGTGTCCCTGATATGGCAAGGATAATACAGAGTGTAACAAAATACATACAAGAACCCAGCTGATGTGATATCTTGTGATGAATAAGAGGAAAACTGATGTTCAGGCATCTGATAAAGGCACTATATTATTTTCACGGAAGTGTAGTACTGAAAAGAGGTTAAGCGTAGGCAAAACACTTAAAAATGTATACTATCTTAGATTCTGTGGAATACTGAAGACATAAATTAATAGAATTTATGTAAACCATCTGTTATCATTTTATTCTAGTTTAAGGGACATGTTGTATTCTCAAAATTATTGAAAACCCTGAAGAACTTATGATCATTTGGCTATCTATTGAAAATTAGCATACTATAAATTAAACTGATACATTATAGATATTAACTTTATTAAAATAATAAAACCTTTGAATTTTCATGGAATAATACTTTTTAAAAGTATTTCCCAAAACTGCATTAAAAGTATTGAGAAGAAAGAAATAGTTTTAGATTTTAAAAGAACTCTTTCTTCCTGGCTTACTAGTAGATAACTGAATTCTAAAATCTGTTTCATCATTCATTTTGATGGAATATGACATTGTTGTGGAAGTGTATGAAGAAAATAAAGGCTTTAGCAGATATATGGTTTGAAAAGTAAAGGATTTGATTAGGGCTTTCTGATAATTTTTACTATTCTTTAATAATATTCTGCAACTAATTTCAACAAGCGATGATTTCATAAATAATAGTTGCTTTGTAGATTCTAAAACCGTATTAAAGATCTTTCATATTCAATTAGATTGAAATCCATTGTTCTATTTAGCAATTTGAATGGATCTTTACCCCTGCATTATTTTGTAACATACTGTACTCTTTTTCTAGGAAATATTGATTTATAGTGGAAAAAAGGTCATCCAATATGACATATTTAATTATAAAATAACTAAATAAATCACATTTATTAATATCACATATTCAATCAGAACAGTCTTTAAGTATTGTGAAGATGTCATTATGTGAAGGACCAAAGTATTATAAACTTCTAATTTCCACTTGAAGAACAAATTACATAATTAGCAGATAAATGTTTTAGTTGTTTTCATTACATTAATTTTTGAGAAATTGTTCTGCCAAATAGATTCTGTCTGTCTGTAACAATTCTTATTTTATTCCTGACCTTAGTACTTTATTTTTATTCTCTTTTCTTATTAAGTTTTTTTCGATATTAGTAAGTTGTATGCTTACAGCAGAATCATACATAAAATACAAGGTTCCCATATACCACCCAACTAACAACAGTTTGCATTAGTGTGGAATATTTGTTACAATTGAATATAGCACAGTTTTAAAATTGTAAAATAAGTAATGGCCCATGATTTAACTAAAGGTTCGCTGTGTAGTGTAGTTGCTTGGATTTAAAACTTTTTGCTGTTACCATTTGTATAATCTAATATTTACGTTTTAATACTATTCACAATGTTATGCTACCATAGCCACTATCCATTACCAAAATGTTTTCATCATTCCAAGTAGGAACCCTGTGCATTTTAAGCCTTAACTTCTAATTTCCTATACACACTGTGACCCCTGGCAACCTATATTCTATATTCTGATTCTATGAATTTGCTTGTTCTAATTGTTTAAAATCCGTGAGATCATACAACATTTGCTCTTTTGTGTCTAGCATATTTCACTCAGCATTATGTCTATACAGTTCATCCATTTCATTGCATGTACCAGGACTTCATTCCTTTTTATGGATGATTAATATTCCTTTGTCTGTGTGTGTGTGTGTGTGTGTATGCCATTCATAGTTGATAGACACTTGGGTTGCTTCCATTATTTGACAATTTTGAATAATGTTGTTATGAACAATGATGTTCAAATATCTACCAAAAACCTATTTTGTATTCTATGGGATCCTAGTAGTGGGATTGCCAGCTCATTTGCCTGTTCTATGCTTAGCTATCTGAGGAAGTACCAAACTGTTTTCCATAGCAGCTACAAATTTTTAAATAGCCACCAGCAGTGAATGAATGTGCCTATTTTTCCATATCCAATCCAACATTTTTATTTTCCATGTTTTAAATACAAGCTATTTTAATGGGTAAAATTGCATCCCATGTTTTTTTTTTTAATTAAAATAAAACAATATTTTAAGTGTAAAATTTCATATGTAAGAAATTCAGAAATTTTAAAATATTAATTTCTTGAAGTTAGTGGAAATGAAGTCTTCAAAAATATAATTTTAGTATATTGTTCCTCTCATTTATAATTGGAATAATTGCAGTGTTTAACAATTTCTCATTCCTTTTCAGTTCTTTTAGGTATATACATAGAAGTGGAATTGCTGGGTCATATAGTATTCCATATATATATACTTTTGAATTTTTAAAAAGATACTTAGATTACATAAATATCACATAAAAAATATAGGGATTCTCATATGTCCCACTCCTTACCCTTCCCACATCTTCCCACATTAACAACATCCTTCACTAGTGTGGTATATTTGTTAAAAGTGATGAACACATTTTGGAGCAGTGCCACTGAGAGTGGATTATAGTTACAATGTAGTTTACACTCACTCCCACAAAATTTAGTAAGTATAACAAGATATATAATGGCCTGTATCTGTCATTGCAATGTTGTTCAGGACAATTCCCAAGTCCCAAAAATGCCCCCATATTACACCTAAGTCTATAGGACATAACAGTAAGTCTACTCTACTCCATTATTCATCCCCCAATCCTGAGGATTCTGGGATGGTGATGCCTTGTTGCTCAAATGTGTTCTCTCTCTAAGCCAAACTCAGTATATAAATGCATTACCTTCCCCCTGGCATGGGACATGATTCCCAGGGATGAGCCATCCTGGCACCAAGGGACCAAGCACCAACTAACAATACAACTGGGAAAAGACCTTGACCAAAAGGGGGAAAGGGTAAAGGCAAAGGAGTTTATATACTAAGAGACTTCAAAGTATGTCATTCTGCACCTCTCAGCAGGATCTCATTTACCACCAAAGTAAATATTGCCTCAAATAGCAGGGCTTCTAAGGGCTCTGGAGACATCCACACCATATAGGCAGGGCAGATAGCTCAGGAGTTTGGTGCTCTGCCAGTGGGCTCTACTTTGAATTTTATGCTCCTCAATGTGACATGGTTGGTCTTAGCTGAGGTTTCCCTACACATGGCTCTTCTGGCCCATCTATTCAAACCAATATTTAGTAATAGAGTTTGGGCTTTCCATGTTCCAGTTGGGCCCTGAATCTCAACAGAGTTGCAACAATTACTCTCCAGTTCTTTGGACTCATGCAGGACAACTAACAAGGAGATGATGATGGACAATGACCATCCCAATGAACAAAATCTGCAACTGCAAGAAAGGTAGTCCCATCCATTTGCCCCATGGGATCTAAACTCCTCTCATTGTGGTTTTGATTGGCATTTTTCTTATGGCTAATGATGTTGAGCATCTTTTCATGTGCTCTCTGGCCATTTGTATGTCATCTTTGGAGATATGTCTGTTCAAGTTTTGCCCAGTTTTAAATTGAGATATCTTTTTGTTTTTACTCAAAATATTTCTGTTTGTATTCTCAATATTAATCCTTTATCAGATAAAACATTTCCAATTATTTCACCAATGTATAGCTTGTTATACTACTTTCATGATATAGTTCTTTGATGAACAGAGGGTATGTTTTTTTAATTTTATGAGGTCCTATTTTTCTCCTATTTCTTTTTTTGCTGATGCTTTCGATTTAATGACCAAGAAACCATTGCCTAACAGAAAGTGCTGAAGATGCTTAACTATATTTTTGTCTGAGTTTGTAGTGCTAGCTAATAATAGAGCTATTAAGGTCTTTGATCCATTTTGAGTTTATTTTCTTACATTGTGAGAGATAGGGGTCCTTATTATTATTATTGTTATTATTATTTTTGCAAGTGGAGATCCAATTTTCCCAGCACCATTTGTAGAAGAGATTATTCTTTCCCCAAAGTGTGGACTTTGCCACTTTAACAAAAATCAGTGAGCCATAAATTTTAAGGTTGATCTGGAGATCTCCATTCTATTCTATTCATGTATTTGTTAATCTTTGTGCTAGCACCATGCTTGTTTTCTTACTGTGGCTTTCTAATAAGATTTAAGGCCAGAAAATGTAAGTCCTTATTTCATTCTTCTTCTTCAAAATGGCTTTAGTTCTTCAGGCCCTCTTACATCCTTACAATATAAACTCGATGGTCGACATTTCCGTTTCTGCAAAGAAGGGTGTTGGAATGCTAATAAGGATTGAATTAAATCTATAAGTTGCTTTTGGTAGTATTGTTATCTTAATGATATTTAGTCTTCCAATCCATGAACACATAGTGTTCTTCTATTTATTTACATCTTCTTCGATTTCTTTTAGCAATGTTTTGAAGTGGTTTTATTTATATATATTCACACACCACACAATCCTTCGAAAGTGTACAATTACTCTCAGTATAATTAGAAAGTTGAGAATTAATCACCAGAATCAATTTTAGAGCATTTTCATTACTACAAAGAGAAAAAAAAACCAAACCTCTCACTCCTTCTATCATTCCCCAGGCCCACATAATCAATACACTATTTATATTTATATAGATTTTTTTATATTTATATTTTATGCAAATGTAATTATACTATAGATAGTGCTTCGTGTCTGGTTTCTTTCACTTAGCATAATGTATTTTGTTTTTTGTTTTAATTATTGTAATTTTTTTAATTTGACAAGTTGTAGGTTTGCATAAATTTCATTTAAGAAACACAACATTCACCTATATGCCCCTGTTGCTAACACTTAGCATTTGTGTGGTACCTTTGTTAAAGCTGATGAAAGAATATTAAAATATTACTAACCATAGTCCATAGTTTGTATTAGTTGCATTTTTCCCTTATACAACCCTATTATTAGCACCTTGTAATGGGGAGGTACATTTGTTATAGTTCATGAAAGAACACTCCTATATTTGTACGGTTAACTACAGTTATCATACAGAGTTCTCTGTGTAAGACAATTCAATTTTTTAACATATATCTTTCCATCTAGTAACAAACATGACCCCAAAATTCCTCTTTCAACCACTTTCACATGCATAATTTAGCAATGTTTATTACACCTGCAATAATGAGTTATCATTTCTATCTATTTCCAACATTTACAATCAACCTAGATAGAAATTCTGCACAAATTAGCATCAGTTTCCCATTCTTTACCTCCATTCTATCCCCATGTGAATTGTATTCTAGATTCTAAATCTATGAATTTATTATTATTAGTTCATATTAGTGAGATCATACAATATATATCATTTGGTGTCTGACTTATTTAACTCAACCTAATGACTACAAGGTTCATCCATGTTGTCACATGCATCAGAATTTCATTCTTTCTCACAGTTGAATAATAATCCATCATATGTATATTCTACATTTTTAATCCATTCATTGGTTGATGGACACTTGCATTGCTTGCATCTTTTGGTAATTGTTAATAATGACACTATGAACATCCACGTGCAAATGTCTGCATCCCTGCTTTCAGTTCTTCTCGGTATATTGCTACTAGTGGGATAGACAGATCATATGGCAATTCTATACATAGCTTTCTGAGGAACCACCAAACTGTCTTTCATAGCCAATGCAACATTTTACATTGCCAACAGCAGTGAATGAGTGCTGCTATTTCTCTATATACTCTCCAGCACTTGGAGTTTTCTGTTTTTATTTAACAGGGGCCATTCTAGTGAGTATGAAATGATATCTCATTGTGGATTTCTTTTGTATTTCCCTAATAACTAGTGATGTTGGAAATCTTTCTATGTGCTTATTTGTCATTTGTATTCTTCTTGCAAAAATGCTGTTCAGGTCTTTTGCCCATTTTGAATTGGGTTGTTTATCTTTTTTTGTTGAGTTGTAGGAATTCCTTATTTATTCTGGATATTGAACTCTTATCAGATATGTGGTGTGCAAATATTTTTTCCCAATAATTAGGTTGCGTTGCACCTTCTTGATGAAGTCCTTTGAAGCACAAATGTTTTAAATTTTAAAGAGGACCCATTAATCCTTTTTTAAAATAATTTCATTGCTTGTGCTTTCAGTGTAATGTCTAAGAAACCATTGCCTATAATAAGATCTTGAAGATCGTTCCCTACATTTTCTTTTAGGAGTTTTATAGTTCTGGCTTATTTATTTAGGTCTTTGATCCATTTTGAGCTAATTTTTGTATAAAGTATGAGATAGAGAATCTATTTCATTGTTTTGAATATGGATATCCAGTTCTCACAGCATCTGTAGCCGTTGGCCAATTTAATGTAATTATGAATTCCAAAAATATAATTGGATAATGCTTGTAAACTGATGTGTTAATCTGGGCATGATTAAGTTATGATTAGGCTGTTGACTGGGCCACATCAATAGGGCATTGAGCCCCACTCCTTGTTGGGTGGGGGGATCAAATATAAAATGCAAGGCAAAGGACAGAGGAAGCAGTTTTTGAGAAGCAGTTTTGATATTGGAGAGAAGGCCCCAGGAGAAGAGAAGTGAGTCGCTCACCCGATCATCTACAGCTGACCTTGTGGAGGAAACAAGAGCTAAGCCTGGAGAGAAATGCAGCCCAGGCAAGAGAGGAACCCAAGAAGCCTGAACCCTGGCAAACATTGGCAGCTTTCTTGCTCCAACACATGGCAGTGGACTTTGGTGAGAGAAGAAACTTACACTTTCTGGCCTGGTAACTGTGGACTTCTACCCCAAATAAATACCCTTTATAAAGACCAATCCATTTTTGGTATTTCACATTAGCACCCCTTTGGCTGACTAATACAGCATCTGTTGAAGAGACAATTCTGTTACAGTTGAGTGGATTTGGCAGCTTTACCAGCACCAATTGACTATAGATATGTCAGTCTATTTTTGTAAGGTGTCCAATGGAAAGATATTTTGATTTTACATCTATCCTTATGCCAGGACCATGCTGTTTTGACCACTGTACCTTTGAAATATGCTTCAAATTCAGGAACTGTAGTCCATTGACTTTGTTATTTTAAAGATATATTTGGCTAATCAGGGCCCATATCTATTCCAAATAAATTTGGTATTTGAATTTTCTTTTCTGCAAAGTAGGCAATTGGCATTTTGAATGGGATTCTGTTGAAGTTGTAAAACAATTTGGATAAAATTGGTATTTATTTATATTTAGTCTTCCAATTCATGAGCACAAAATGTCCTCTCATTTGTTTACATCTTCATTTCATTTAGCAATATTTTGTAGTTTTCTGCATTCAAGTCAAGTTCTTGGTTAAATTTATTCCTAAATATATGATTCTTTTAGTTATTATTGCCACTGAAATTTTTTTCTTGAGTTCTTCCTCAGAGTGCTCATTACTAGTATATAGAAACTGACTTAACATTGTATATTAATCCTGTGTACTGCCACTTTTCTGAACTTATTTATTGACTCTAGGATCACTCTTGTAGGTTTTTTGGATCTTTCTATTTACAGGATCATGTCATTCACAAATAGTGAAGTTTTACTTCTTCTTTACTATTTGGATACTTCTATTTCTTTTCCTTGCCTACCTGTTCTAGCTAGAATTTCTATTACATTAAATAACAAGGATGACAGTGGCTGTACCAGTTTGGCATTATTTAAGAATTTTAAAAATAGATATTGGATTATGTTTGTGAACTTGTCTGTCCCTCTGGGCATATGAGATTATATTGGATGCAGAGGTTCACTTTTACTTGATTAAATAATGATTAAGGCTTTGATTGTGCCACATCAGTAGGATGTCGAGTCCCCACCCCCTTGGTAGGCAGGGACTCACAGAGAAACAGCACCACAGAGAAGGGACATGAAAGTTTTGAGCTGGAGTCCCTGGAAGTAAACATGCAATAGAAGAACACAGAGGAATAAATATGGCTCCATAGATATAGCAGAAGCCATGGGAATAGAGATGAGCCTAATAACCTACAGTGGCAGCTGAGCTCAGATAGGAATGAGCCCCAGGAGAGAGATGAGATTTATCCCAGCTTACAGCTAATATTGGAAGATGCTGGAAACACAGAACCTTAAGAGGAAGAGGAAGCCTGAACCCTTGCAGATGTCTGCAGCTATCTTGCTCCAACTTGTGGCAACAAACTTTGGTGAGGGAAGTAACTTATGCTTTATGGCCTGGTAACTGTAAGCTTCTACCCCAAATAAATACCCTTTATAAAAACCATCTGATTTCTGGTATTTTGCATCAGCACCCATTTGGCTGACTAATACAGTGACCATCCTTTTGTTCCACATCTTAGAGGAAAAACTTTCAGTCTTTCACCATTCATTATGATATTAGTTGTGTGTTTTTCATTTATGCCCTTTATTATGCAAAGAAAGTTTCCTTCTATTCCTTTCTCTCAAAGCGTTTGTATGAAGAAAGGATGTAAGCTTTTGTCAAATGCCTTTTCTGCCTCAATGAAGATGATCATGTGGTTTTGCATTTCAATTTGTAAATGTGTTATATTATATTAATTGATTTTTTTATATTCAGCCAACCTTGCATACCTGAGAAAAAGCCACTTGAAAATGGTGTATACTTCTTTTAATGTACTGTTAGATTCCATATGCAGTATTTTATTGAAGATTTTGCACTTTTTTCATTAGATTCATTCATCTGAAATTTTCATTTTTGTAGTATCTTTATCTGGCTTTGGTATTAGGGTGATGTTGGCTTGATAGAATGATTAGGTAGTGTTCCCTCCTGTTCTAGCTTTTGAAAGACTTTGAGCAGTATTTACCTTAATTCTTCTTGGAACAATGAAGAATTAATTTGTGAAGACATATGGTCCTGGTCTTTTCTTAGTTGGAAGGTATTTGGTGACAGATTCAAACTCTTTAATTGTGCTTGATTTTTAAGGTATTCTATTTCTTTTAAAGTCAGTTTAGGTTTTGGTGTGTTTCTAAGAATTTGTCCATTTCACCTACGTTGTCTAATTTGTTGATGTATATTTGTCCATAGTATCCTTTTATGGGCCTCATTATTTCAGTGGGGTAATGCCCCCTTAATTGCAATTTTATTTCATTCATCTTTTCTCTTTTTTATTTGTCAGTCTAAGAGGGTGTCAATATTATTGTTCTTCACAAAGAACCATCTTTTGGTTTGGTTAATTTTGTGTATATGTATATTTATTCTCAGTTTCAATTATTTCTTCTCTAATCATTGTTATTTATTTCTACTTGTTATGAGATTAGTTTGATTAGCTTCCCCAGGTGTTCCATTAGTTTTTTTTTTTGTTGTTGTTGTTGTTGTTTAGCTCTTTCTTCTTTTTAATTGTAGGCATTAGGGCTATATATTTCCCTCTCAGCAATGGCTTCACTGCATCCCATAAGTTTTGATATGTCATATTGTTGTTTTCCCTAGTCTCAAGATATTTAACGATTTCTCCTGTAACTTCTTCTTTGATCCACTGAATGTTTAAGTGAATGTTATTTAACCTCCATGTATTCATGAATTATCCAATTTTGTGTCTGTTATTGTCCAGCTTCATTCGTTATGGTCAGAGAAAGTGTTTAGAAAAATTTCAAAATTTTTAAATTTTTGAGACTTGTTTTGTGACCCAAAATTTTGTCTGTCCTGGATAATGATCCATGAGCATTTGAGATGTATTCATATCATGCAGTTGTCAGGTGCAATTTTCTGTGTATTTTAATGTTTAGTTCATTTATCATATTATTTAAGGATCTCTGTGTCCTTGTTGATCCACTGTCTAAATTTTCTGTCTATTGCAGATAATAGTGTTTTGATGCCTTTATCTATTATTGTTGAGATGTCTATTTCTCATTTCAATTTTACCATATTATGCCTCATGTATTTTTGGACACCCTGGTTAGGTGCATAAACTTTTATGATTGTTATTTCATCTTGGTGGATTGAATCATTTATTAATATATAGTGTTCTTCTTTGTCTCTTATAAAGATTTCCATTTAAAATTTATTTTTGTCTAATATTGTTATAGCTAGCACAGCTAATGTTTTGTCATTTCTGGTATGGAATATCTTTCCCAATCTTTCACTTTCAAACTTTTTATTTCATTGGTTCTAAGGTGAGTCTCTTGTATATAGAAACCAGACCGATAATATATTTTCATACATTCTGCAAATTTGGGTCTTTTGTTTAGTGATTTTAAAACATTAGTATAAAATGTTATTATATTGCAATAATATCATTAACCATTTTTATCCTTTAATTTGTATGTCTTTTCTTTTCTTTTTCTGTCTCTTTTCATCTTTCTAGTTACTTATAATCTTCATTGTTATACTCTCCTCCAAGCCCCTCCTTATTTTTTCCTTTCAGCTTGCAGAACTCCCTTTAGTATTTCTTTTACGGCAGGTCTCTTGTTGAAAATTTCTCTCATTTTGTGTTTATTTGTGGATATTTTAAACACTTCCTCATCTTTGAAGGAAAGTTTTGCTAAAAAAGCATTCTTAGATGGCAGTTTTCTTTTTCAGTACCTTAAATATATTGTACCACTGCCTTTTCACCATTATGGTTTCTTATGAAAAATCAGCACTTAATCTTATTGCAGTTCCCTTGTATATGATGAATTACTTTTCTCTTGATGATTTCAAGATTCTCTCTTTATCTTTGTCATTTGACATTCTGATTAGTAGGTGTCACAAAGTAAGGATATAAGGATTAATTCTATAAGGAGTACATTCTGATCCTTTGACATATGTATTTATGCCATTCATAAGAATTGAGAAATTTGGGGCCATTATTTCCTTATATATTCTTTCTGCCCCTTTATCCTTTTTTATTCTATCTGGGACACCCATTATGTATATGCTTGTGAACTTCATTCTGCCATTTTATTCCCTGAGACTCTGCTCATTTTTTTATTCTTTTCTCTATATTTTCTTGTATCTGTAAGATTTGGAATATCTTATCTTCTAGTTGGTGATTCTTTCTTCTGCCTGTTTAAATTTGCTGTTCAATGATGCTATTGTATTTTAACCCCTTCTATTGTGTCTTTAATTCCTTAAGTTCTTTTATGTTTTTATCATATTTTCAATTTCTTCTTTTTTTGTGAATGTAGCCAAATTTATTTACTTTTCCTTTTTTGAATTATTATTATTTAAAAGATACTTAGATTTCATAAATGTTACACAAAAGATATAGGGATTCCCATATGCCCCACTCTCCACACTTCCTGCACCCTCCCACATGAATATCCTTCATTAGTGTGGCACATTCATTCCAATTGATAAACACATCCTGGGGCTTTGCCATTACGTATGGACCATAGTTCACATTGTAGTCTATACTCTCTCCCACACAGTTCTTCATGTTGTATGATGATATAAAATGGCTTACATCTGCCATTGCCATGTCATCCAGGGCAATTCCCAAGTTCTGAAAAAGCCCCCATATTACAATTGTTTTTCCCTCTCCCTTCCCCCAGAGCCTCCAGTGGCCACTGGCTCCACATCAATATTGTAATTTCATCCATTGCTGGAATCACAATATGTCTATAGTAGAAAACCATTAAGTCCACTCTAGTCCACACTGTCACAGTGGGTGGAGACTCACACAATAACCAAGAGAATACTGAGTTCCCATCCTGGAGGGCTCTGCCACATTCTCTAAGAGAGCAACAACAGTCCCCTAAGTGCAGGGGCAGTGACTGGCGAAGGAGAATGATACACTGATGGGCTCTTTGTATTGATGACTAGGCTTATGAGACTTTGCTCTAGAAATTGAAACTTAGCGTACTGTTATGGGGTGCCTAAGTGTTTCCTCCAGTGAGCCTCTTTGTTGCTCAAATGTGGCCTCTCTCTAAGCCTAACTCAGCATATGAATGTATTACCTTCCCCACAACATGGGACATGACTCCCGGAGATGAGCCTCCCTGGCACCAATTTATTGCTATCAAGGCCCAACTAGCAATGCGATGGGAAAAAAAGACCTGAAATAAAAGGGGGAAAAGGTAAAGACAAATGAGTTTATATGGCTAAGAGACTTCAAAGTGAGTTGGAAGGTCATCCCAGAGGTAACATTTATGCACATCTCAGCAGGATCTCATAGATTGCCAAAATGGATACTACCCCAAATAGTGGGGCTCCTTATGGCTCTGGAGGCACCTAAATCTTATGGTGTAGGAAGATATCTCCAGAGCTTGGTGTCTTGCCAGTGGGGCCTACTGTGGAATTTGTGATCCTAAAAATGACAAACTTGGACTCAATTATGTCTTCCTTGCAAATAGCTCATCTGTCCCTTCAATTTAAACCTATACTTGGTGCTGGAGTTTGTAGGTATATGTCCAGAGACTCGAGTCTTTGGGCTATTCATGAGCCTGCTGGGCCCAGAACCTCGATGGAGGTTCAATTTCTTCTTTATATTCACCCAGTATTGTCTTATTATCCTTTATATCTTTAGCCATATTTTCCTTCTTATCCTTGAATTGGTTTAAAAGATTTCTTTGAATATCTACATTATTTTTCCAAATTCTTTGTCTCCTCCAAATTTTAAATTCATTCCTTTCCCTGAGCCATATTTTACTGTGTCTTGCAATATTTTTGCTATTATCTAGGAAACTGATTATTTCGATCATTTTGTTGTGATAGTCAGTTTCTCAAGTTTGCATAGGTTTTTGCTTTTGGTTTTGTTAAGGCTTTTATTTGACACTTGTTTCAACTTATTCTAAACCTTCAGAATTGCTTGTGTTTAACTTATTTATATTTTTCAATGAGGGTTGCATCTCTTCTTTGGTTCCAAATTTAGTACAGGTGTCAGAGCTAAGTGGGCTTGGTGACCTTGTTGAATATCAGTTGACTGTATATGTGAAGATCTATATCAGAACTCTCAATCCAGTTCCATTGGTCAGTATGTCTATCCTTGTTCCAATACCATGTAGTTTTGATGACTTTAGTTTTTTTACTATGCTTTAATGTCAGGTAACATGATTCCTCCAATTACATTTTTCTCCCGTATATATTTTTGGCTATTCAGGGGCCATTGCCATTCCAAATAAATTTCATAATTAACTTTTCCAATTCAGTACAAATGCTGTTTTAATTTTTATTATGATTACATTAAATCTGTAAATCAATTTGGGTAGCACAGACATCTTTATGATGTTTAGTCTCCCAATCCATGAGCATGGAATATTCTTCCATTTATTTAGTTCTTCTTTGAAACCTTTTAACAATGTTGTGTTTTTCCTTGACATTTTTAGTTAAGTTTTATCAAGAAATGGAATTTTTTGTTGATTTCATGATCAGATTGCTCATTATTGGTGTACATAAATACTACTGATTTTTGCGTGTTTGTCATATTTCCTGCCACTATAATGAACTAGTTTATGAGCTCTAGAAGCTTTGTTGCAGATGTCTCATGGCTTTCTATGTATAGGATCATGTCATCTGCAAGTAGTGAAATTTTTACTTCTTTCTTCCCAATTTGGATGCCTTTTATATCATTTTCTTCCTAGTGCTTGAACAAGTACTTCTAATACAATATTGAATAAGTGCATTGTCTTATTCCAGATATTAGAGGGAAATTCTTTAGCATTTCGCCATTAAATATGATGTTTGCTCTGGGTTTTTCATATATATCTTTTATCATGTTCAAGTTTCTTTCTATTCGTATCTTTTGAACTGCTTTCATAAAGGAAGAAATGCTGTATTTTGTCAAATACTTTTTCTGCATCAATATAGATGATCATGTGATGTTTTTCTTTTGATCAGTTAATATCCTGTATTACATTGATTGATTTTATGTTGAACCATCCTTGCATACCAGGGAGGAAATCCACTAGGTCATGATGTATAATTTGATGTGTTGCTGAAAATGATTAGCAAATATTTTGTTGAGGATTTTAGAATCCAGATTCATTAGAGAGATTGGTCTGTAGTTTTCCTTCCTCATGGCATTTTTATATGATTTTGATGTCCGGGAGATGTTGGCATGATGGAATAAGTTAGACAATGTTCCCTTAACTTCAATTTTTTTAAAGAGTATAAGCAGGATTGATGTCAATTATTTCCAGAATGACTGACAGAAATTACCTGTGAAGTCATCTGGCCCTGAGCTCTTCTTATTTGGGAATTTTTTAAAAAATATTTTTATTACAGTATATCACTCATATATAAACATACATAAGCAATAAGTGTATAGTAAAAGTTGTGAACTTACAAAATAAACATGCATACAAATAAACATGCATACAAGAAATTATTATGTCCCATAGTTAGAGCTGCAATATAAAAGTACCATACATCACCACTCCACCAACACCTTGCATTGTTCTGATAAATTTGTTACAAATGATGCAAGAACATCATCAAAATATTACTACTAAGTATAGTCCATATCTTCTATTGGTGTGTATTTCCCCCATCCCACACTATTTTAAAAAATGAATCAATTACATTGATTCATATTAATAGAGCATACAATTTATCTAAAGTGTACAATCAATGTTATTTGGTATAACCACATAGTTGTGCATTTATCTCTTCAATAATTATTAAAGCATTTTCATTATTTCAATAGTAATAATGAACAAAACATATTCAAAAAAACAAGGAAATCTCTCTCCTCTCAATCTCTCTGTTTTCCCTGCTGTACATACCTGCTATTTCTGGCTATTCTTCACAATTATTTGTTTGTTTATTAAGTAGTTTTATGGTGATATATTCACATATTATATGACCTATCCAAAGTGTATAATCAATTTTTTTAGTTGTTACAAAGTCTTTATTGTAAATTTAAAAACTAGAAAGAAATTATAAATTTTAAAAAGCAGTGTTAGACCAGGTCAGGTTTAATATCATCAATTAGAAGAAGTAGTATAGCAACAAACATTTATAAATGTAAATAATAATTCTCATATAATAGAAATTAATTATAACATAATGCTAATTTTTATATTGCAGCTCTAACAACTGGATATAATAATCTCTAAGAATTAAATAAATTATTGATTTAGTTATTTAATTTCCATTTATGTCATAATTCTTTCTGGATAATCAAATTCCTATTTGTAAATTCTTTGCAAATTATTGGAATGAATTACAACAGAAAACAAAATGCCAACTCATAAGTTTATGAGGCAGAAAAACTCAAAATCTTTTTTAAGAGTAGCCATGTTAAATCATTATTGATCCAGGTGAATTATGTTAATTAATGAGTATGCATAAGTAAGGGTTAAAAAAAATGAAGTATCCAAAAATATATCTCTTCCCCAATCCTCCTCAATTAAAAACAAGTGTTTATTTTGTATGCAGAAACACAGAATACTGATCACAGGAACAATTTGCTAGTTGCACTAATTAATTATTGTTCATATATTATAATATCATTATTTTACATTTATTTGGTCTACTCCAGCTCTATTTTGGTTACTATTTGCATGGAATATCTTTTTCCGACCTTTTACTTTTAACTTGGTTGTGTTCTTATGTCTGAGGTGGGTCTCTTATAGACAATATATCGATGGCTCATATTGTTTTATCCATTCTATCAATCTATGTCTTTTAATTGGGGAGTTCAATCCATTAATATTCAGTGTTATTACTTAAACACATTACTTCATCCATTTTGTCCTTCTATTTCCTACTCTTATACTATTCCATTGTCTCTCTTCTTATCCTTTAGTTTACCTTTCCTAATAATCTTCTTTCTAAATGCTTCTCCAAATCTTTCATCCTTGTTTTTTCCTTTCAGGCTCAGCACCCCCTTTAGTAACAAAACCTGATAGAATATGTTATCAAAAGACCCGATTTACAAGAGATACTAATGGGAGGTTTCTGATGACTAATTCAAATTCACTACTTCTATTTAGTCTAATTAGTTCATCAGTTTATTTCATCAATGTAGGCTTCTAGTGTGTTTCTGGGAATTTGTCCATTTCATCTAAGTTATCTATCTTGTTGGCATACAATTTTTCAAAGTATCCTCTTATGATACTCTATTTTTGTGGGATCAATGGTGATATTCTCTCCCTCATTTTTATTTTATGTATTTGCATCTTCTCTCCTTTTTTCTTTGTTATTCTAGCTCAAGATTTGTTAATTCTATTATTCTTCTTAAAAAACCAGTTTCATTTTGTTATTTTTTTCTAGTATTTTTTTTATTATTATTCTCAATTTTAGTTAATTGCTCTTTAATCTTTGTTACTTCCATCTTTCTGCTTCCTTTGGGATTAGTTTGTTGTTCTTTTTTCTAGTTTCACCAGGTGTGCAGTTAGGTATTTCATTTTAACTCTTTCTTCTTTTTTGAATATAATCATTTATGGTTATAAATTTCCCTTTCAGCCCTGGTTTTGTGGCATCCCATAGGTTTTGATATGTTGTGTTCTCATTTTCGATCATTTCAATGTATTTACTGTTTCCTCCTTGACCCACTGATTGTCTAAGAGTGTATTAACTTCCATATCTTTATGCCTATTTTGGTTCTCTGCCACTTACTGATTTCCAGCTTCATTACATTGTGATCAGAAAAATTACTTTGTATAATATCAATCTTTCTGAATTAATTGAGTGTTGTTCTGTGACCTAGCATGTGTTCTATCCTGGATAATGATCCATGTGTCTGAGAAGAATGTATATCCTGCTGTAGTTGTTTTTAGTGTTCTGTATATGGCTTGCTACATTCTCTAATAGTGCAACAAGAATCCCCTGAGTACATGGGCAATGCCTAGTGAAGGAAGTCAAACCGTTATGTCGGGACCTTTTTATTGATGATTGTACTTATGAACCTCTCCTAGTGAAATTGAAAAGCCTAGTACTATATATTGCCTAAGACTTACTTCCTGAAATCCTTCTTGATGTTCAAATGTGGCCTTTCTAAGCCAAACTCAGCATATAAATACATTACCTTGCACCAGCATGCAACATGACTCCTGGGGTTGAGCCTTCTTGGCACCAAGAGATTATTACCAAGCCCTGACTAGCAATGAATCTGGAAAAAGGCCTTGGCCAAAAGGGAGAAATGTTAAATAAAAGTGAGTTTTTATGGTAGGAAACTTCAAAATGAATCAGGAGGTTATTCCAGAGGTTGTGCTTATGTATATCTCAGCAGGATCTCACTGACTGCCACAATAAACAGTGCCTGAAACAACAGAGTTCTTGAAGGCTCTAGAGACATCTAGACACCATAGGCAGGGCAGAAATCCCAGGAATTTAGCACCTCGTTGTGTGGGCCTTACTTTGGAATGAATGTTCCCCAATGTACCAGAGTTAGACTCATTTAAAATTTCCCTACACGTGGCTCTTCTGCCCTTTTTACTTAGCACTATACTTATACTTAGCACTATAGTTATTAAATATATGTACCAAAGATGTAAATCTTTGGTCTGTTCATATGTCACTTGAGCCTTGAATCTCAGCAGAGTTGGAACACCTACTCACCATTTCCTTGGACTCACTGAGGACAATTAACAAAAGGATGATGATGGACAATGACTATCCCAGGGAGTGGAAAGTGTCTGCAACTGCAAGTAGTACAGTTCCCTCTGTCCCATGAGATCTAACTATCTCTCAATCAGATACAATGTAGGCACCACATTTTCAAAATCCTCAAGAATGAAGAATGGACAAACATAAGGGTGGACTAAAGTAGACTTATGGTTATTCTATTAATGGAAGACTTTTATCATTGAAATAAAGGCATTGGCCACCATAGTTTCTGAGGGGAGAGTGATGGAAGAAGAGTTGCAACATCCTGGGATCATTTTTTATATTTTATATATTTTTAAAAGATATTTAAATTACATAACTTTTACATAAAAAATATAGCAGATTCCCATATGCCCCACTTCTCACACTTTCCACATTTACCCACATGAATAACAGTCTTCATTAGTGTGGTACATTCATTGCAACTGATGAACACATTTTTAAGCATTGCCACTAAGCATGGATTATAGTTTACATAGTAGTTTACACTCTTTCCCACACAATTGTGTAAGTTATTGCAAAATATATAATGGCCTGTATCCATCATTGCAAAGTCATTAAGGACAATTCCCAAGTCCCAAAAATACCCTGTATTACTCCTGTTTTCCCTCTTCCTGACCAACAGAAACCTCAGTGGCCACTGCCTCCACATCAATGATATAACTTCTTCCATTGCTAAAATCACAATGTCTATAAAAGAATACCAGTAAGTCTACTTTAGTCCATAGTTCATTCCCTATCTCAAGAATTCTGGGATGGTGATGTCCACTCCACCTCTAATTGACAGGGGTCTTCAGTCCCATATGGCTGATGGATGGGACTCTCTTGCTTGCAGTTGTAAACTCTCTCGGTTCCATGGTATGGTGGTTGTCCATCATCACATCCTTGTTAGTTGTCCTGGGTGAGTTCAATGAACTGGAGAATAGATATTGTTACTCTGTTGAGGCTCAGGGCCCAGCTGGCACATGGACAGCCCAAAGATTCAAGTCTCTTGGATGTATACCTACCAACTCTCATACTAATTATAGGTTCAAATAAAAGTACAGAAGAGCCCTGTGTAGGGAAACCACAACTGAGTCCAACTCTGTCACTCTCAAGGGCATAAATTTCAAATGATATTCTGCTAAGACATGCATAAGCATAACCTCTGGAATGATCTCCTGACTCACTTTGAAGTCTCTTAACCATATAAACTCATTTGTCTTTACCTTTTCCCCTTTTTGGTCAAGGTATTTTTCTGGTTGCTTTGCTAGTGGGTGCTTGGGAGTAATCCCTCAGTACCAGGAAGGCTTATCTCTGGGAGTCATGTCCCATGCTGGGGGGAAGTTATTGCATTTATATAATGAGTTTGGCTTAGAGAGAGGCTCTCAGGAGGCAATGCTTAGGCACCTTAAAATCTAGCCAAAGTTTCAATTTCAAGAGTAAAGTTTCATAAGCACAGTCATCAATATCAAGGGCCTATCAAAAGACCATCCTCTTTCACTAGCTATTGCCTTTGTACTTGGGGGATTATTATTGTTTCATTAGAGTAGGTAGCAGAGCTCCCCAAGATGGGAATTCAATATTCTTTCAGTTATTTTGTGAATCTCCACCCATGGTCACAATGCTTCATGAAAATTTGAACACATTTATATGCTTTATATGTATGCCTAGCTGAACTTCCTACAATGTATCGCTCATCCCTGAAACCCCACACAAAAGTTCCTTGCCTGACACAGTTATAACTCTTCTGTGATCCAAAACTTCTTCAAAAACAAAACCCATAAAATAGCCAAATGAAATAATGATAGTTTTAAATATAAGAAATAAAATATTATTAATAAAAAAAATAAAAATTGGGAATAATAAAAAATAATGAAAAAAATATATTTTTTGACATTTTGCCTTTCATTACTGTAAAATCTGTTGGTTTGTATGTACAGTGACATTTTCTTCCATTTTTCCCAATGGGAGCATTTCAGACATTGGAATTGTCTTGATGACATTGCAGTGATAGATACAAGCCATTATACATTTTGTCAAAACTTATGAAATTGTGTGGTACAAAGTGTCACCTACAACCTAAACTATAGTCCTTGGCTATATAATGCTTCACTTTGTGTTCATCAATTGTAACAAATGTACCTCACTAATGAAAGTTGTTTTAAATGTGGGAAAGTATGGGAGGAGAAGGGGTGGGGTATATGGGAATCCCCTATATTTGTGATATAATGTTTATGCATTCTAAAGCTATTTAAAAAAACTCTGATCAGTTCTTCATCCAGAAAAAAATATCTTGATAGAAGTAAAATATTAGAAAATTATTCCTCATTAATTTAGATGCAAATGTCCTCAACAAAATACTAGAAACTTGAATATAAGAGTACATTAAAATAATTACACACAATGAGGAAGTAGGTTTTATCCCACTATAGAAGCATGGTTTAGCATGAGGAAATAAATTAATGTAATACACAACCTAAGTGCAATAAAGAGAAAAAAAAAAACCCACAATCATCTCAGTTCAAACACAAAATGAATTGAAAAAGTATCAACACACCTCCCTGATAAAAACAGTCAGAAAATCAGAGGGAAGTATCTTTACCATGATGAAAGGCTTATATGAAAAACAGTCAGTTAACATCATATTTAATGGTGAAACTTTGAAAACTTTCTCTCTGAGATCTGAGACAAAACATGGTAGCCTTATGTGCCAGGTGTGCATGAAATCTAGGTGGAGCTGCAACTCCTACCCTACAGCTCAATGGACTCATCCAAGTAACCTGGTGAGGAGACAACGATGGGCATTGGCCATCCCAGGGAATGGAGAGGGCTTGCATCTGCAGGCAGGATCATCCCACCCACCATATCCATGGGATATAAGCCCTCTCTCACTTGGAGTTGGAGTGGACATCACCATCCCAGTCCCCTCTGGATTGGGGGAAGAATTATGGACTAGAGTGGACTTGATGGTATTCTCTTGTTCACATATGGTGATTCTAGCAATGCAAGAAATTATAACAATGAGGTGGAGCCAGTGGCCACTTGACACTTTTGGGGTAGGGAGGGGATGAGCAGTTGAAATACAGGGGCTTCTTTGGGAGTTGGAGGTTATCCTGAGTACTGTTGTGGCAACGGATGTAGGCCATTTTAAATCAGCACACACCACTCAGAACTGAGTGGGAGAGAGTGTGGTCTACAGTGTGAACTGTGGTCTATGGTTGGTGGCAAGGCTCCAGGATGTGTAAGTTCATTGAGGGTGGTGGGCCACACTGTGGGAGATGTTTGTGTGGGATGTGGTGGGAGGTGTGGGAGGTGGGGAACATGGGAATCCCAGTGGGTTCCGTGTAATATTTTGGGTAATCTAAGCACCTCTTAAAATATATGTATATATATATATAAATAACATTTTTGTAAGCAAATACACATATATGCATATATATTTATATATCATTTTGCAAATGTTTGTATGTATTGTGAGAATTTTGATTTTTACCCATAATAAAAAAAATAATAAAATAAAAATTAAAAAAAAAAAAAAAACCATGGTAGCCTAATGTCACTACTGCTATTTAACACTATATTAAAATAAATAGCTAGGGCAATAAGGCAAGAAAAAAAAATTGACTCTCCATAGAGATTTCTTTAAAATTAACAAAAAAATGCCACTAGATCTAAAACACTAATCCTGCAAAGTGGCAGGGTCTATATCTACATGCAAAAATAAGTGGTGTTTTTATACACTAACAAATAATCTCAAAAGCAAATTAAGAAGAAATCCATTTAAATGCAATTCAAAGAATAAAATAACCTTGGTTATTTAAATATAACCAAAGATATAAAGAACTTGTACATGGAAAACTACAAAATATTGCTGAAATAATAAAGATCTATATAAATGTAAGGACTTTCCTTGTTCATGTGTTGGAAGATAATACTTTTATGATTCAATTTTATACAAAGTGATATACAGATTCAGGACAATTCCAATAAAAAATTCCTACAGAATTTTTCACAGAAATGGAAAAGCCAATCATTAAATTCATATGAAAGTGTAAGAGACCCCAAATAGCCAAAACTATATTTAAAACAGAACAAAGTAGGAGTACTCATATTTTCTGATTTCATACATCATTACAAACCTGCAGTAAATAAAATTGCACAATACTAGCAGAAATAGATTTATAAAAATGAATGGAATCAAACTGTGGGTTCAAAAATAAAACTCCATACATTTGGCTGATCTCTGACGAGGATGTCAAATACATTAAGAGGAGAAAGAATTGTTTCTTCAACAAATGGTGCTGGGAGAACTAGATTTTTATATGCAATAGAATTATGGTAGACCCCTATTTCTCACCATTTATGAAAATCAACATAAAATAGAACACAAAACTAATTATGAGAACAAGGACTATATAACTCCTACAGTAAAACATAAAGAAAATGTTCAGAAATTTTGTTAGGCAGTATTTCTTAGACTATACACCAATGCCATGGACAACAACATAATGGGACTTCACCAAAATTAAAACACTTTTAAATCAAAGAACTTTATCAAGAAAGTAAAAGATGACATACATATGTATTAAAAAAATGGCAAACTTTTATCTGGTAAGGTTTCAATATTGAGAGTACATAGAAACTCCTACAACTCAACAACAACCAAAAATCAACAAATTTTAAAAATAGGCAAATGATTTGAATACACATTTCTCCAAAGAAGATATACAAATCACCAACAAGTCCCTGAAAAGTTGTTAAAAGTCTTTAGCACTCAGGTAACGGCAACTCAAAACCACAAGAAGACACCATCTTACAACCACTAGAATGTTTACTATTTAAAAATGGAAAATAATAATTGTTTGAGAGTATATGGAAAAACAAAAACACTCCTACATTGTTGGTGGTATTTAAAAAATATTTCTACTTTATGAAAAGTTTTGGCAATTTATCAAAAAGTACTATATAGAAATACCATAAGACCCAGCAATCTACTCCTAGATATATACACAAAACTATTGAAAGAAGGGGTCTGAAAAGGTATTTGCACAATTGAAAGACTTAGCAGCATTATGTACTATCACCAAAGGAAGAATCAACCCATGCGACCATTAACAGAAGAATGAAGAAACAAAAGTATGTATATATACAATATTTAATGTTGTTCAGTTGTAAAAAGAAAAGGATTTCTAATTCATGCAACAACATGGAGGAAACTTGACAACATTCACACACAAAAGGACAAATACTGTTCATACTCTCTTCTATAAAATAAGCAGAATATATAATTCCTAAAGTCAGAAACTAGAATATAGGTTACCAGGAGGTGGTTATGAGAGGAGTTTGGGGAGTTAATGTTTAATTGGTATGGAATTTCTGGAGTGATTGAAAATTTTGGAAATGATAATGGTAATGGAGCCACAACATTGTTTATGTATTTACCATCACTGAATTATTTATTTTAAAAGGATAAAAAAAGAAATTTTAGGGTGCATAATAATTTACATAGAAATGTTCAACTATGTGAAACATAATGTTATCAGTGAGTTAAATTTAATAGTATAATTTAAAAAATATTCTTTCATATGATATCATCACATGGAAGGCATAATCTTTGCAAGCAATCAAAACATGCAGAAAACATCTGAACAGCACAAACACTTATGAAAAATTAACATAGTGCCTCTCAGAGAATTCATGACCAATTTACGAACAGTTATGGAAATGCAGCAAAGACCGATTAGGACTAAATTGCCTTTAAAGAAGTGTGTAGATACAGGTTGGTTAAAACAACAGTAACAGAAGATTTCCAGTAAAGGATCTTAGATAATTCAGAAAGAACAGTAGATTGTGCATATCTTGGAGATTCAGAGAACTTGGAATATCCATACGGAGGAATTCCATGAGAATGGTGATGTTGTCCTCATCTGCTGATATGCTGCAGTCTCTCTGTAGCTACAGCATAAAATGAAAAAATAATACTAAATATTAGAACAGGACAATTCATCCTATCCACAAAAAAAGTGCAAACACTGGTATTAATATATGCATTGGAAACAGGGTATCAGTGTAAACAAAATGAATAAAATATAATATTTTGAAATCAGTGAACACATATATTTCTTTTATACTTTTTCTTCATAAGTGTGCTGATATATATTGATTTCAACATCCATAGGATGAAAGCATCTATGTACAAGAAATGATTTAAAATAAAATCAAGGCCCATAAACCTTTCATTGAGTCACATTGCCATCTTTCTGTTAATATATTTTCTAAATTTGACTGGACACATCCAGTGATGATTTTCTAGTTCGTACTGTGTCTGGACATATTCAGTGAGTATTTTCTTATTTTCTTCCTTATCAATTTGTCATTCACGACATTGAGTCTCTCCATATGTGCCCATTTGTTTTAATACTACACTTATAAATGATTTTCTTCAAGTAACAAGGAATATCAGAAGAGATAGGAACTCTACATAATAGCTTAATTCATGTCATTGAGCATCTTCTGTGAAATGTGTACATCCAAATGAGACCAGATAGGTTATGCTTCATCATTCTTTCATTTCAGTTTTTCTTTACACATGTATTTATTTCCCCCTTTGCAGCATCATTCATAAAATACATGATTTATTCAGAATATAATCAATTTCATTTTATTTTTTCAGTTTGTATTCAGTCTTCTCTTGCTGTCATTCTATTTCTTATTCTAATCTGCTCACATTTTGCAGAAAAGCATCCACATGGATATTTCCCATCCAAAAAATTCCCTTTCCTCTCTCAGTAATGAATGCTAAATTTAGTGAAGAGCTAACAGTCTATCAAAATATTCTATACATCCTTTCCTAGGTTTTTATCAAATGTCTTCATTCAAAGTAAATAGTATAACTACAATTATTTTATTTGTAATTGTCTTGAAACCTTTGAAAATCATAAAAGTCATTAATCTATCTTCTTTTATGCTTAAATTACCAACATTATTTTGAATAGGAGGAATTGGCAAAGTGATTTTCCTCAAAACTCTGTAATCAGTTAAAGGGTTACAGTCAAAATCAAGAAAACACAGCTTTAACAGCAGCAAGAGAAGCTCATGCTACCCTTTCTATATTCTCTCCTACCCACTGCCTAGCATCATGTGGAGAAAGCCTGTGCTAACATTATTGTTCCCTGGCCCTGTGTCAGGTGGAGCACTGTAGCATATGCTTATATTAGTGTGACTGTATGTCAGTGCTCTCCATTATATAGTGGTATAAAAGACTGAACTAGGCAACTCATCCCAAGGCTTACCTTCTCAGAACTTGCTTTCAAGCAGAAGCAGATTAGTGACAGAGAAATCATATAAAGAAACAATTATGTCTAAACAGACTGGAGCTAAGAATTACCTGCTTTAAGTCCTGAAATAGATCCTGAAGAGGGAGAGAAAGTCTATTTCATAGGGAATAGAGGGGACATCTGAATTCCTGAAAATGGTGGTTTCTAATACAAGCAAGCACAAGCACAAGCCCAAAATAAGATGCAGGATCAGAAAAGATACGTGGGCTGATCTTAAAAGAAAGGCTAAACTCTGAAAGATTGCAGTGGCCAAAACTGCACATTTGTAAAGATTGTGAAACATGATTTTGCATTGGTGTCCTTATTTTATTTTAGCTCCTTGTACTCAAATAAAACTCTATCATCACTGGTAGGATAACATTTAAAGGAAGAGACAGCTCAGAGAATAAATCCCAGAGTTAACACTTTTAATTAAAATTTTACATTGAGCACATGTGTAGAATTCCCAAACAACATCCTTTTACCAACACACCACACCATCGTGGAACATTAGTTACAGATTATGAGATACTATAATCAGACTATTGTCACTAACTATGGTCCTTAGCATACATTTGGCATATTTTTCCATACACCCCTATTATTAACATGATTGTTTCTGTAAGCCCACAGGTTCTGTAATAAAAACATATTTTTTAAAAGACAAACTTATCTTGATGATATGAAGAACAACATTTTTACAGAATGTGTCAATTTACAAATTGGCCTTACTCTCCTACCTACTATCCTTTAATGCTCATTCCCACTACTCAAATGATGATTTATAACACACAGGACCCTTTCGCATACGCTGAACTCTTGCATAACCTTCAAAACCAGAACTGTACCCTGCATACATTATGTGGACTCTGTGTAAAAAAAATTACAATGTGCAACAAAATATTATGGAATAAACAATGAAACAGGAAGTTATGGTCTACCCAAAGGAACAGGATAAATGTCCAAAAACCATAAACAAAGAAGACCAGACTTCAGATGTACTAGACAGACATTTATAAAATTGATGACCAATATACTCAAGGAGATAAAGGCAATCTTATAGAAAAACTAATGGTTATCAGGAAAATAATGAATGAACAATATGAGAAACTCTATAAATAGATAGAAATTCTAAAAAGGAACCAGCAGAACCATATTAGTTGAGGACCACAATACTGAAATGAAAAATTCTCCTAAAGGGTTTCAAAAGCATATTGGAGCTGGCAGAAGAAATAATCAAGAAACATAAAGACAGTACAATTGAAATGATTCAGGCTAAGTATCAAAAGGGAAGAAGAATGAATAAAACTTAACAGAACCTGAGAGATGAGTGACACCAGCAAGCATACAAATATGTACATTATTGGAGTCCCAGAAGGAGAAAAAAGGTGACATGGGCAGAAGGAATATTCAAAGAAATAGAAACTGAAAACTTCCCAAACTTGATTAAAGACATGAATATGCACATTCTAGAGCCTGATAAACCACACTTATGATAATTTTGATGATTAACATGCTCACACAAGTAGCAGTTAAACTTCTGATTATACTCAAATTTTCAAATATCAAGGACATATTTAAAAGTACTTGGAAACTTCAAGAGTAAAAGAAGAAACATGTACAAGGGAATCCCAATAATGTTAAGTGTTAATTTCTCATCAGCAACCATAGAGGTAAGAAGGCAATAAGGAAAAAAAATATTTACAATGCTGAAAGAAAAATATGACCAATCAAGATTTAATATCCAGTGATACTGAATTTTAAAAAGGGAAGAGTTGACTACTGCAGTCAGAATAATGAAAGCTAAAGGAATTTTTTATCACTTACCTGGTATACAAGCTATGAGGGGGTTCCTCAGGCTGAAAGGAAAGGATATAAGACACTGGACCAAAACAGCATAAAGGTAATTAAATGGATAATTATAAATAACATTACTATTCTTTTGTATTTTTTGGTATGTAACTCTACTTTTTAATTCTTAATGGTTCTAAAATACAAATATATAAAAGGTGATTATAAATCTACGGTTTGGGAAAAACAGTATTTAAAGATATATTTTGTAAATAGTAAAATAAAAAGGTAGTAGGAGTGTTATGCATAAGGAGAGTGTATGTGTATATTATTCAAGTTAATTTGGTATCAAACCAAGCCTGATTGTTTTAGATTTAGGACTGAAAATTTATCCCTGAGCTAAACAAAATGAAAATACATGAAGAAAATAAATAAAGAACTGTGAAAAGACTTAGGATATCAAAATATACGATTAAAAATAAAATAAATATGAAACAGCATAATGGAAAAATTGAGCAGATAAAATGTTATAAGAACTACAAAGAATATATTGTTTGATTCACAAAAAACAAAACAAAACAAAACAACAACAACAAAAATTTACATGTATCCATTACATTTAATTGAGAAATGTATATATTTATTCATCTGTGTTTACTTTTTAGTTTTTAATTGTTTATGTTTTCAATTATTAAATGTACAAAATAAAGTTTTAAAAAAAGAACTATGAAGAACAGATAGCAACATCAAATATGAAATTCTTGCATTCTTAGTGTTACTCTAAATGTAAATGGATTAATCATTCTGTTCAAAATGTAGAGATAGGCAGCATGGACAAGAAAGCATGACACAAAATATTTGCTGTTTACAAGAAATTCACAAGAAATTCAAAGTTACAAATGGGCTGAAGGTTAAATGAAGGAAAAAAAATCTGTTATGCAAATACTAACCAAAAGAGAGTTTGAGTAGCTATCAGATTAAATAAACTTTAAGTCAAAAAATCATTGCAGTGGACAAAGAAATTACATATATACGAATAAAGAGATCAATTCCACAATAACACATAACAATTATAAATATATATGCACTTAATAACAGAGCCCTAAAGTATATATAGCAAATATTGACATATTTTAATGTAGAAATAGATGGTTCCATAGTGATTATGGGAGAATTCAATATATCACATTTACTAATGGAATGAAAATCTAGAGAGAATATAATTTGAAAGTAGAAGATTTGAACAACACTATAAACCAATTGGATTTAGACATATATAAAACACTTTACCCAACAAAAGTAAAATACAAATACTTCTCTAGTGTGTATAGATGGTTCACCAGGATAGACCATATCATAAAACAAATGTCAATAAATTTAATGTGTTAAAATTACACAAACTATTTTCTCCAATCAAAATGTTATGAAATTAGAAATCAATAACTGAGGAAGAACTAAAAAATTCACATTTGGAAATTCATGCATTCTTAAACAAACAATGTATCAGTGAAGATATGAAAGGAAAATATGGAAATATCTTGAGGTGAATGTAAACAAAACAAAACATACCCAAATTTATGAGATGCAGAAGAGGCAGTGATGAGAACTTTTTAAATGTAAGTGCGTACATCAAAAGAGAATAAGAGATCTTGCATTAGAAACCCTAACCTTACAACTGGAGGATTTAGAAAAAGCACATCAAGCTAAATCAAAAGTGAGACGATGGAGAGAAATAGTAAAGATTAGCATGGAGAATAATAAAATAGAGAATTACAAAAAAAAAAAAAAGGAAGAAGAAATAAAGAGTCAAAGAAACAAATGATTTCTTTGAAATATCAATAAAATTAATAAACTTTTAGTTAGACTGACAAAAAAGAGGGAAGACTAAAATAACCAAAATAAAAAATGACAGGGGATCAAAGTACTATTGACCCCAAAGAAATGAAAGAATTATAAAAAGATAAAATGAACACCTGTACACTAACAAATTAGACAACACAATGAATAGACAAATACCTAAAAACAAAAAACAATCTACAAAGACTCAAGAAGAAATAGAGGATTTCATTAGACCAATAACAAGTAAAGAGATTGATTCTGTAATCAAAAACCTCCCAATAAACAAAACCACAACCTGATGACATTACTGGAGAATGTTCATAAACATTCCAAGAATATATAACACCAGTCTTGATGAAACATTTCCAAAATATTTAGAGAAGGGTGCACTCAATATTTCATTCTATGAGACCAACACCACCCAAATACTATAGCCAGATAAAGATATCATAAGAAAAGAAAATTACAGACCAATGGCCCTTTTAAATATTGATGTAAATATTTTCAATAAAATATTAGCAAAATGAACACAATAGCACAATACAAAAATTTTACACTATGATCATGAGGTATTTATCTCAAGGATGTAAGAAAGCTTCAATATAAGAAAATCAATTAATGTAATAGACTATATTCATAGAACAAAGTATAACAATCACATGATCTTCGTAAGTGATGCCAGAAAGGCATTTGACAATTCCTTTACAATTTAATGATATAAAAACATTACAAAACTAGGAATATAAGGAAATTTCCTCAACATGATATAGGTCACATGTGCAAAACCTACAGCTACCGTGATAATGATGAAAGACAGTTAACATTTCCTTGAAAACCAGGGAAAAGACAAGGATACCCAGCATCACAAATTTTAATCAATAATATGCTTGAAAATCTGGACAGAGTAATTCATCAAGAAAAAGAAATAAAAGTCATCCAAATTAGAAAGGTAGAAGTAAAACTTTCCCTATTTGCAGATGATATAATCCTCTCTATATAATATCCAGAAAAAAAACACATCCGCTACTAGAACTACTATACAAATTCATCACAATTGTTGGGTACAAGAACAATTGAAATATCAGTAGTGTTTCAATATGCAAGTAATGAACTATCTGAAGAAGAAATAAATTTTAAAATTCCATTTTCATTATCAACTAAAATATTGAATACCAAGGAATAAAATTAACAAAGTATGTAAAGCACATATACAGAAAAGTATAAAACATTGCTAATTGAAATAAAAGACCTAAATATGTAGAAGTACCTTTCATGTGCATGGATTGCAAGACTAAATATTTTTACATAAATTCTAATTAAAGTGATTTACAGATCCAATGCAATATCAATCAAAATTCCAATAGCCTTATTTAATGAAATGTAAAAATCCAATAATCAAATTAACATGGACACATATGGACCCTGAAGAGTCATCATCCTGAAAAAGAAAAATGAATCTGGAGAACTCCCATCTCCTGAATTTAAAGCTTATTATAAAGCTACAGTGTTCAAAGAAACATGGATTTGGCACAAAGGCAGACATATAAATAAATGGAATTGAATTGATAGTTCAGAAATAAACCCGCACATCTTTGGCCAAATGATTTTTGATAATAGTTCCAACTTCACTCAACAGGGAAAGAATGAAACAAATGATTCTGAGAAAACAAGATATCCACAGGCAAAATGATGGAGGACCCCTACTTCACACTATATACCAAAAAATACATACAAAATGAGTTAAAAGACCTAAATATAAGCACAAAGATGATGAAATTCCTGGAGAAAAACACAAGGTAGCATCTTCAGAATCCTGTTTTAAACAATGGTTTGTTAGACTTTACACTAAAAGTATGAGCAACAAAAGAGAAAATAGATAAATGGGGTCTCATCAAAATTAAAATTTTCTGTTCATCATGCAAATAAAATGACAAACTACAGAATTGGAGAAAGTATTTGGAAAATGCGTATACAATTAAGGATTAATATCCAGAATATATAAAGAAACCTAGGACTCATCAACAGGAAGAGTAACCATCCAATTTTTAAAGTCTTTAATAGATTTTTCTTCATAGAAGATACACAACACACCAAAAAGAATATGAAAGGATGCTCAATGTTTTTATTAGGGAAAAGGAAATCCAAACCTCAGAGTGATACCATTTTACATTCAGTACAATAATTACTGCTAAAAGCAATGGAAAATAACAAGTATTGAAGAGGATATGGAGAAATAAGAACACTTATTCATTGTTGGTGACAATGTAAAATGGTTCAGACATTGTGGAAAACAGTTGAGTGTTTCCTCAGAATGTTAATTTTAGAATTACCATATGACTCAGCAATCCATTTCTAGGTATATACCCCAAATAATTGAAAGCATGGACTCAGATATTCACAAACTGATGTTCATAGCAGCATTATTCATAATTTCCAAAATATGGAAACAACCCACCTATCAACTGATACGTTGATGAACAAAATATTTTATGTACATAAAATGAAATATTAACCATTTATAAAAATTAAAGAACTTCTGATAATTGCAACATGCCTGAACCTTAAAGACATCATGCTTAGTGAATATTTTATCTCACTGACATGATATAATTAGGAGAGGCAAATTTATAGAATCAGAAACTAAAATATGGGCCCCAGGATCTGGTGTTGATGTAGGAATGGGGATTTATTGGATAGATTGTAGAATGTTTTCTATGGGTTGATGGGAAAGTTTTGTTAATGAATGATGGTGATAGTACCACAGCATTGGGAATATAACAACACTGAATTTTATATATGAATGTATTTTGAATGGTAAATTTTAGATTGTATGTTATAAGAATAAATATTAATGAAAAAACAGCATAGAACAAAAAGGGATACCCAATGTCATCAATGGACAATGGTTGCAGTATAATTATTACATTATTCTTTCATCAGCTATAACAATGAAAGTGTTAACAAAAGGGGAGTTACATGGTGACACTATGTTTTGCATGATTTTTCTGTAAAAATATATGTTCTTCAATAGAAAAAATGGACAAAAATTTAAGAGAGACTGCTGATACACCCAATACTGTAGATCAAACACAAAAATATTTAATTCAGTTTTAAACTGTTCCTTAAGCAAAAGAGTGACAGTTGTATGATATAGTTAATAAAAGACTTTAAAGCAGGAAAAATAATCTATGTTAAAATCAATTAATAAGTAAATAGACTATTAAATTTTGATTCTTAAGTGTGCAAGGTGAGGATTTCTTGGGAGGGGCAAGGGAAATCTATAAGATTGATCATAATAGACTATATTATGTTAGAGGTTGGGTGACAGATCTGTTTATGTTTTTTAAAATCATTGGATAATATAAATTTAACATTCATTAATTTAACTAATTGTAATCCTGCCTGAAACAAAAAGTGTTTACATACTTGATTATCATTAACGACATGCTTCCTGATGTATTTAGCAGTGAACAGTACTGCTGTTTGAAACTTACATGATATGAAATAAATTTAAAATATAAAATAAACGTGTTTATATAGATGGATAAAAGGATAAATATATATGACCAAACAAAAAATTAAAAAAAGAGAAGTTCTCATTGGACTACATGAACAAAATCAATGAATATGAAATTGTTCATTACATAATTCTTTCTTTTTTATTATATCATTAATTTTTTAATGAATTTATGCAAATCAAAATAAAGTAACACTTTGGAAGAAAATGTTCACTCCAAATTTATGTCATTTTTAATTATTTTCAAAAGGATGAATGAAAATCTCACATGAGTTCATTTTCTAGTATTGAAAATAAGAATTCCTCATAACAAAACTGATAGGATGAATCCCAATTTCTAATAAAAATGCAACTTTTCATACAATTTCCTTATCATCTTACAAATAAAAGAGCAATAAATAAAGAATTTAAATAAAAATTAAATTAAATTAATGTAAAAAAATCATGCACTACTTAAACTATATAGCAAAGTTTTAAGTGTTGGAGAAATATGCATTGAGTAAATAAATGCAAAGTACTGTTATAACAATGAGTATTTTATTTGAAATATATTTGTCAATAACACATATATATTTTAATCATGAGCATAATTTAATCTAATAGCTATAATTTGTGGAAACTGACCTTTAATAATTATGCATTTCAGTTTTCCAATTTGTTATTTTTTATTATTTTTTTGTATTACTGATTTTTTAAATATTACATTGTAATAGAAAAATAAAATTTAATGCATCATTATTGTGATCCAATAGTCATAAATGAATAAAGTCAACTACAAATAATTTATCCCTGAGATATATATTTACTACTTCTATATATCTATTTATCATCTATATTTATCTAGTTATCTATTTGTCTATTGCATGTAAAAGTGTGTGTATTGAGTGTTTGTGGGTTCAAAAGTGTTTTGCATGAACTTACAGAGTGTATGTGGTTATATGTTTTAGTAATGGATCAATTTTTTTTTTATGGACTTTTTGAAATGCTTTGAGAATGAATAAAAAAGTTTAATGGAAAAATCACCGAATATATCCTTAATATATGGAAATATTAAAAAATGTAGTGAGACATGAAATCCTTGACAGAAGAGAGAATGAAATGACTATATACCTGGATATTGAATGACAGATTAAATCTTCTAGAGGACAACTTCTCATCCCAACACTTGAGCACAAGTCATGAATTCAAAATCCAAGAACACCAGACAACATCCTAAATAAAGGGAAAGAAAAAACTAAAAAGGAAGAATATTGCAATTTTCTGTTTGTGTTTTTGTTTTTGTGTGTTTATTAGCTATTCTCACTGGACATTTTGGGTATATTCAAATGATGTCTCCACTCTTACCCTCAAATTATTTCTGCTAGTTTAGAGTTTCCACATATAACTTTGTTGAAAACATAAATTCATTATAATATTACAAACAACAGGTAATCCAAAATCACATCTTAGACCTCTTATATATGAAAATACTCTTTGAGGTCAATAATTTTATGAATATTTGTCCAAAAAAGAACATCTTTCTATACGACTGCAAACACAAGTAAAAAATATTTTTCATATAAATGAAGAGGCTGTAATAAAATACCCCAATTCAATAAATCCAGAACAATATGTCAAGGTCATATATATATATGTTTGTCTCTGTGTGTGTATATATATATATATACACATACATATGTACATATATGAATGAAGTACAATGAAAGTACAAGGAAAAAGGAATAATAGGAGAACAATAATCAGATTATACATAGATTATTGAAATAAGCTCAGTTGCAGAAGAGGAAATTATTGTAAAGAAAAGTTACATAAATATACACATTAATTGGTAACCATTTGGAAAGTAGATGAAAATAGATACAATACCAAAGAGACCTAATATAGCATTACCAAATATGAAAAGAATCAGAAAATAGAGAAAGTTAGGGAAGAACATTAAAAAATAATTTTTGCAAAGGAAGATGGGGGATCCTCCATTTCAAATGAGATACAGGTTATTAAAAGAAAATATATAAAATGACACATTTAGTATGCTGTTTCAGAGGACAAAAATGAAGCAAAGATCCTACAGAGAAAATCTTAAGCAGGAATACATGAAACTGATTGGCGGTCAAAAGAGTCAGAAATATCACATATTAGACTCTTCAATGCCCACTTGCACTTTCTTAGGATACTAAGTAATTAACAATCTATCAGCGACCCACTTCAAAAGACACTGAAGAGAGTAATTAACATGGGAGTGGTACGTAAGATATATAATGTCAACATTCTAATTAGTAAAATTAGTAAATGAAGGGTGTAAGCTGTAGGAGAAAGATTATCAGAAAAAATGGATTTTGATGTAATAGAGAAATGTAAGTTCAAGAAATGTGGTAATTCAATAATAAATTAACATGCATGTAAAATCCTACAAGAAATATTACATTTATATCAAGTAATCATTCCCTCAGAGCTCTATGTGGATAAAATTAGAGTATTAAAAAGAGTAATCCATGACATAGCTTGAAGGAGGAATATTGTAAGATACTTATCATAAAGACAGAAAATATTTCTGTTACAATAAAATACTCTTGATGAAAAATTTTTCACAAAGATAGGAACTGAATAATCCTTTCCATGAGAAAATGTGATACTAAAATTATAATTTTCCTAATTCTAACAACACAGATCTTAAAATGTGGATGCTGGAATCATCTGTTCCTGGGAAACCAGACAGATAAGACCACTTAACATCACCTTTATGAAGTGACATTGTGAGGCAAGAAAGGGAAAATAGTATATACCAGAATTTCAAAGGAGGAAAATTCATTGTCATTAGCAGCAAATAAAACTGGTAATAAGGAAGATGAAAAAATCTACACCAATAATATAATATTATTGAAATAAGGTTTGAGAAGACAATTATTTGCATAAATTCAACACAGAAATATCAAACATATTAACTAGTAACAAGAGAAAGAAAATGAAACTTTAAAAGAAACAGACAATAGTATGATATGTGTAAATATGCAGATATGTAGAATAGATATATCATACTTTTTGGAGAAAATTAAAAATTGTTATGAGGTTTTAAAAAGCTAAATTAATGGAGAGATGGATTACATTTATAGATTTGTGTGAACACTCAGTAGTATAAAAATATCAATTAGATATTTTATTAAATATAACCCATATAAAATTTCATCTTATTTTTGTAGAAAATAACAGGTTGGCCATAATATTTTTATAAAACGCAAATAAAATAAACACATTTTAGTTGGAAAAAAATCAATTCCCTTTACAGATATCAAGTCTGCTATAAAAAATTAGTAAGTACACATTGTGATATGTGGCAAAAACACAAAGAATACAACAGAATATACAGTACATAAGACTATTCAAAAATAGCACACATTTTGGTACTGCATTGAGAATAGCATGCATATTTCAGTAAATGTTAACAGAAAAATTGGGTTATAATATTATTCACATAAAAAAGGAAATTTTATTTCTATTTTGCAACCTACATAAAATCAAAAAAAGAGCACAGGACATCTTTGAATAATATAAGAACACTTCACTAGTGATGGGATCACTGCACTTAGTCATAAAAGAAGGATAGAATGTGGTTTAAAGAAAGAGAGAATATATTGAATGCTAGAAGTTTAATATAGAGTCAAGAAATTCCCTGTTTAAACAGAACACAACAGAACACAAACAAATGTAATCACCAGACCAAAGACTAATTTGGGGAAGTAATAGGAAGGCACAGAGTTGGGGAATATTATGGAGAAAATTTACATTGTTGCTGCCTTAAAATGGTGAATTGCTTAAGTAGTGGTTCAGAGAGAAACTTTTGGATTTCTAGAGGTGACAGGACTAGAAAAGTAAGTTAGAATAGTGAGTAATCCTCATCAGAAATGACAGCTTTTTATTCACACTGAAGGCAAGTGCTGAGCTTCAAGAAGAAGCAGAGGCTAATTTCAGTGATTTAATCTGAATAGTTAGAAAAAAGCAAGGCAACAAAAATACAGGGTACCTGATAAGAAGAGTTGTGTCTGTGTGTACAGTAGAAGATAGAAAGTGATACTTTCAGTTTTGCACATGCTGACATCATCATAATAAATGCCAAAAGGAATTATATATCTAAGATCAGAGATACAGAAAATAAGAGCTCGATTTGGAGGGACATAATCATTTAAATATGAACATTAACATATCATCTTCCCAAAGCATATACATTAATACAAATTAAATATGGCTTATATAATATAAATAAATCCTAGTTCATAGTATCTGAATGTGACACCATAAAGAAAAATATATTTACATATATATTCAATTATTTTTCCCTTAAAATGTACATATTAGACCATATGAAATTTCAAATTTATATATGCCAGAACTTATTGGTTTATTTACTCTTGTTTAATTTTCAATTATAACTTATTATACAATAATAACCCAAATTATCACAATGTTCATGGTTATTCATATAATACATTAATTAATTGAAGGTCTGCAAATTGATACATAACTAGTTTTTTTTCCTGACACTTTACAAACTAATTTCTTCTGTTTTTAAAAACATCACATGTACATGATAGAAACTTTAAACAGGGAATATATTTAGGAAAAAAAAACAAAGTTAAATTTCTACATTCTCCCACAGTGGCTCCCATGCCTCATTTCTTATAGCTGTTAGAAATTGTTAATGGTGTCATTATTCAGTTAAAATGTGTAGCATAAGTAATGCAAAGGATATATAATTGTTTCTTTAAACCAAAGAAATCATAATTTTCTGCCAATTTATTTTGTCCAGATAGACTTCGATAAGAATTGCTGAGATTAATTGGAAGATATTATTATTCTTTCCTTAAAAGCACTAAGAATATTTCAATTCTTTCTTTTCCTTAATCAGCACCAGCTCTGTGACATAACTTAAAAAAATAAACTCTAATCAGTGATGTTCTCTAAGTAATGAAATTCTTGAAGGAAAATTTTATCTAAGCATAAAATGCTTAGATAAAATTATCGTTATTCAATGAACAAAATTTTGTTAAGTATCTATAGTGTTAATTGTCAAGTTCTCAAATATTCAACATGATATGAAGTATTCTATATTATATATTAATAATTTGAAAAATAATAGTGGATAGAAAATCTCAAAGGTATCTTTAATTACCAGAAACAATATTTTGAAATAACAAATATTAAATTTTAAAGTCAAAACAAATTTTCCTTTTTACCTATACTTACTAATTTTAATTATTTTTTCTTAAAAGGGATTATGAGACATACTTTCTGATAAAAACATCTGGATTCTACATCAGACTACATGACCAATGTGTATCATAAAGAAATTATAAAGAATTTTAATAAATTTGGACATTGAGATTTAAATTTCTTAAGTCAAACTTTTGGTCTTGAGACAAAAAAAAAAAAAACACACACAGAATTTGTTCATGTTTGTAGAGAGCTTATATTAACCAACATTTCCTTTTGAAACAAACAAATAAATCCCAAGTATTTGCCTGTATAATTAGAAAAATAGATTGATATTTTGTTTAATAATACACTGTTGAGGAAAATATCTATAATCTTCCTTCTTAACCCAATGGCTCAATAGATTATATGCTCTAGAATCAGAAAAATCCTTATGAAGTTCAATCTCCCAATCTGATTGGTGAGATTCCTTGGTGTAAATATCAGTATATAAGCACATGTAACATATATTCTGAAGGCAGCTTTTTTTCATAATCATAAACAGCCAATCATCAATGAGGTTCAAGAGCAAGGAGCATATGGCTAGGATTATTTTTACTTTGGAAATCCAGCAGAAATATAGTTTCTTCTAATTGCTGTGACTTACAATTTGACATATGGTCAAAGGCAAATGTACCATACATAAAGCTTCTCGTTGTAGCAAATGTTTACCTCAAGTTTTCACTATATAAAGAAAGAGAAAATGAGTTCATTAAACAAAATTATCACTGATTGTTCTTAGATCCTAAGATAAGTCAAAATTTATAATTTGTTTAGTACATCAATAACAATCGAATCTTGTATTTACAATTTCTTTGAAAAATAGGATAACGGTCTTTTTATTTTATATTATTTTTAAGGAAGCTATGATTACATAAATGTAACATCATTTGTTACATTTATGCAATGTAAAGTTTCTTTTAAAATAATAAAAAGAAAAACAAATAATTAAAAAAAATTTAAAAATATTAAAAGTTATTTTCCTCCAGTGAAAAAAATATATAGGGGAATTCCCATATACCCCCACCCCCTCCCAGTTCCAGTCCCCAACTTTTCCCCAAAACAACATCTTTCATTAGTCAAGTACATTTGTTACATTTGATGAGCACCTATTGAAGCATTGCTACTAACCATGGTCAAGAGTTTACATTTTATTTTACTTATTGCACAACACAATTTTATAAGTTTTGACAATAATGGCCTGTATCCATCATTGCAATGTCATTCAGAACAATTCCAATACCCCCAAAATGCTTCATGTTACATCGATTCCACCCTCTCCTTCCCCTCAGAACTTCTGGTGGCCACTGCTTTATGAATGATACAATTTCTTCAATGCTAGAATAATAGTAAGTCTACTTTAGGCCAAAGTTCCATACTGCCCACCATGCTTGTTCATTTCTCAATCTTGAGAATTTGGGGATGATGATTCCCACTCTGTTTCTAATTGAGAGGTGGCTAAGATCCCATGGGGCAGACAGATGGAACTGCCTTCTTGCAGTAATAAGTACCCTCTGTTTTTTGGGAAAGGCATTGTCCATCATTATCTTCTGAGATTCGGGGCTCAACAGGCATATGAACACAACAAAGATTTAAGTCTCTGGGACCTATATTTAAGGAATATAGTGCTAATTATAGGTTCAAATAAAAGGGCCAGAAGAGTAATGTATAGGGAAAATATAAATGAGTCTAACTCTGTTACATTAGGAAACATATATTCCAAGGTAAGGCCCACTGAGAGGGTGATGAATTCCTGAGATTGTCTGCCCTGCTTATAGTGTCTAGATATCTCCAGAGCCCTCAGGAGTCACCTGCTTGAGGCACTGTTTACTTTGGCAATCAATGATATCCTCCTGAGACATAAATAAGCATAAGTCCTGGAATGACCTCTCAACTCACTTTGAAATCTCTTAGCCACACAAACTCCATCGAATTTAATATTTCTCCATTTGATCAACTTTTCACATGCATTCCTAAAGAAGATTTCTTTCACATTCCTATATAACACAACAAACTTAAAACTGATAAAGTAGAGAAATCAAAAATGCCCTTTTTTTTTTGGTAAATGCTTTATTTAGGAAAAAACCGCAGACAATAAGTGTTGGAGAGGATGTGGAGAAATAGGAACCCTCAACCACTGCTGGTGGGATTGTAGAATGGTCCAGCCAATATGGAGGACAGTTTGGCGGTTCCTCAAAAAACTAACTATAGAACTACCATATGATCCAGTGGTTCCACTGCTGGATATATACCCTGAAGAACTGAAAGCAAAGACATGAACAGATATATGTACAACAATGTTCCTAGTGGCATTGTTCACTATTGCCAAAAGTTGAAATCAACCCAGGTGCCCATCAACAGATGAATGGATAAAGAAAATGTGGTACACACATACAATGGAATATTACTCAGCTGTAAGAAGGAATAAGACATGGGATAAGTTGGATGAATCTTGAAGACCTTATGTTTAGTGAAGCAGGCCAGGCATTGAAGGATGAACAGTACATGACCTCACTGATATGAATTAAGCAGTCTCAGAGAGCTATTGTCTGAAAGATAGGTTTACAAGAAATAGAAAAAGAAGAGAAGGTTGTGAGTAATCTATGGTAAAGTGACAGAATGTAGTTGTGTATTGAAGGGATAGGACAGGAGGGTAGTGATATTATTGGGTTGGGTGGTGCAGAGTTGACAGGTGGGTAGATTGGGAAGGGTGAGTCAGAAGGTCCAGGATACTGGGGGTAGGGTTGAGAGAGGGACCAGGTGAACACTGGGAATTTGTGGGTATAAGGTTGAAACTACAGAGGTGGGAATGCTCTTATAGCAAATTGACAGGGAATGGTCACTGGTTTAGGGTGTTGGTTGGGGAGGTGCATACGACACAGGGCACACTTAGAGCAGGCTTCTAGAGAGTGTGTGAGTGTTCATTCTATTATAACATGTTGTATCAGTGGGTGGAGAACCAGATAATTAGTGGGAAGGAGTTGGACTTCCATCTTGGGAAGGACCAATTTTTTCAGAAACAGACATGCGGGAGTCTCTCAAGAGCAAGGGTGGTCCTAATAGGGGAGGACAAACCAGTGTGTCAAGACCTCTTGTTGCATGTAACTATGAATCTTGTCATCCAACGAGTCAAGACAGAGGGTCATCATGGGCCCTGGGGGGATGGGGTGGGAGGAATAGAATTGATCAAACAGGGTGTATTTAGTGGTCAGTAGAAATGTTCTACATTACCATACAGTGATGGACACAGGATATGGTAAATATCATCATAATTTATAAAAATGTATGGTCTAAAATGTAAACCATAGTGTAAACCATTAACAATGTTTAGTAGTTATGTTTCACTGTTTGTATATCAGTTAAAACAATGCTACCATCCACATATAAAAATGTATTAATATGAGGGGGGGGGAAGTTGGGTATATGAGAGTCTTCTGTATTCTGTATGTGACTTTGCTGTGACCTGAAAATTCTTTGGAAACAAAATGAAAAATAATCAGACACTGGGGAATGAAAGGGGGAAGGTGCCACTGCACAGACTAGACACCATATATTGCAGTGATGAAAGGCAAAGGTCAAAAAAATATTTTTAGTATTTTTCATGTTTTTAATATCCCAATCTTTTAATTTTATTTTAGTTTTAGTTTTTATAATTTTTATGTATTTTATCACTTATATTTAAACTTATCATTATTATTTCATTTTCCTAATAATTGTATTCAGCTAATGTAATGGCTTCATCTTTGAAGAAGCTTTGGATCACAGAAGGGTTACAACTGGGGTGTGGGAGGATCATTGGTGTGGGGTTACAGGAATGAGGGATGCATGGGAGGAAGCTCACCTGAGCATAAATATAAGGTATATAAAAAATGTTCAAACGTTCATGGGACATTGTCACAGTGGCTAGAGAATTGCTCAATAAATGAGAGAATACTGAATTCCCATCATGGGGAGCTCTGCCACATTCTCTAGGGGAGCAGCAAAAGCTCCTTAAGTGCAGGGGCATTGACTGGTGAAAGAGGATGATCCACTGATGGGTCCTTGATATTCATGACTAGCCTCATCAGTCTTTGCTCTTAAAACTGAAACAGCCTATTGTTATGGGGTGCCTAGGGGTTGCCTCCTGAGAGCCTCCTTGTTGCTCAAATATGGCCTTTATCTAAGCTAAACTCAGCATATGAATGCACTATCTTCCTACCAGTGTTGGACATGAATCCTGGGGATGAGCCTCTCTGGCACTGAGGGATTAATACCAAGTGTCAGCTGGCAATATGACTGGAAAAATACCTTGAATAAAAGGGGGAAAAGGTAAAAACAAATGAGTTCATGTGGCTAAGAGACTTCAAACAGAGTCGGGAGGTCATCCCAGAGGTAATGCTTATGCACACCTCAGTAGGATCTCATAGAACACCAAAGTGGATATCACCCCACACAGAGGGGCTCCTGAGGGCTCTGGAGACACCCAGGTCCTATATAAATGAGAATAGCCTGTGAGATTGATGCCTTATCAGTGGGCTCTACTTTGGAATCTGAGCTCCTGAGAGTGACAGAGTTGGACTCAAATAAGTCCTTCCTGCACATGGTCCATCAGTCCCTACTATTCAAACTTATATGTGATGCTGGAGTTTTTAGGTGTACTTCCAGAGACTGGAGCCTCTGGCCTGCCCATGTGCCAGCTGTGCCTAGAATCTTGTTGGAGCTGCAACTCCTACTCTACAGCTCAATGGACTCACTCAAGTCACCTGGTGAGGAGACAGTGATGGACAATGGCCATCCCAGGGAATGGAGAAAGCCTGTAACTGCAGGCAGGATAATCCCATCCACCATATCCATGGGATATAAGCCCACTCTCATTTGGAGGTGGAATGGACATCACCATCCCAGACTCTTCAGGATTGGGAGAAGAGCTATGGACTAGAGTGGGCTTAATGGTATTCTGTTGTAGACATAATGTGATTCAAACAATGGAAGAAATTACAACAGTGAGGGTGAGCCAGTGGCCCCTGGACAATTTTGGGGCAGGGAAGGGAAAAGTAATTGTAATACAGGTGCTTTTTCAGAACTTGGGACTTATCCTGAGTGACATTGCAATGACAGATATAGGCCATTTTACATTAGCATATAACCTGCAGAACTCTCTGGGACAGAGTGTGTCTAAAATGTGAACTATGGTCCATGCTTGGTGGCAGAGCCCCAGGGTGTGTATATCCATTGCAGGTGAAGTGTCACACTGATGAAAGATCTTTATGTGAGATGTTGTGGGAGGTATGGGAGGTGGGGAACATGAAAATCTCTGTAATTTTTGTGTAACATTTATGTAATCTGAGCATCTTTTAAAATATATATAGACATATATATAATAAAGAAAGAAAAAAATTGCAATTAATGTGCCACACTAATGAAGGATGTTTATGTGGGAGGTTGTGGGTGGTGTGGGAGGTGGGGGGTGCAGGAATCCCTATATTTTTTGTGTAACATTTAAGTAATCTGTGTATCTTTAAAAGCAAATAAATAGATAGATAGATAGATGATAGATAGATAGATAGATAGATAGATAGATAGATAGATAGATAGATGATAGATGATAGATAGATGATAGATGATAGATAGATGATAGATGAAATCAGGACACTGAAACAGAGAAAAATTGATGGAGCTTCTGAACATGAACAAAACACACACTACCATACCCACTGGCTTGTGACATGATTCCCATGGATAAGCCTCTCTGGCACTGAGGGATTATTACCAAGTGCCAACTAGCAATACATCCAGAAAAGGACCTTGACCGAAAGGGGGAAATATTAAATACAAATGAGTTTTTATGGCTAAGAGATTTCAAAGTGATTCAAGAGGTCATTCCAGAGTTTCGACTACTTATGCATGTATCAGCAGGTTCTCATTGACTGCCATAGTAAAGATTGCTTAAAACAGAATGGCTTCTGAGGGCACTAGAGACATCTAGATATTATAAGCATGGCAGAAAAGCTCAAGAATTTGGTACTCTGTCAGTGGGACTTACTTTGGGATTTATGCTCCCCAATGTAACAGATTTAAACTCACTTATAGTTTTCCTACCAGTGGCTCTTCTGCCCCTTTTACTTGAACCTATAATTAGCAGTATATTTGTTAAATATATGTCCCAGAGACTTAAATCTTTTGTTTTTTTCATGAGCCAATTGAGACCTGAATCTCAGCAGAGTTGCAACAACTGCTCTCCTGTTCATTGGACTCACATAGGGCAACTAACAAAGAGATGATGATTGACAATGGCCATCCAAGGAACAAAAAATGTCTGCAACTGCAAGCAAGACAGTTCCATCCATCTGCTCCATGGGATCCAAGTCCCCTCTCAATTAGGAACAGAGTGGGAATCACTATCCCCAAATCCTCAAGATTGGGGAAAGAACAATGGACTAAAGTAGACTTATTATTCTATTATGGAAAGTATTCTTCAAGAAATGAAGAACATTTATCATTGATATAAAGGAAGTGGCTACCAGAAGTTCTGAGGAAAGGGAGAGGGAAGAATAGGTATAACATTTGCACATTTCTGGGACATTGGAATTGTCCTGCATGACATTTCAATGATGAATACAGGCCATTATACATTTTGTCATAAACTATAAAATTGTTGGTGGTTGCGTGTAAACTTTAATGTAAACTACAGCCAATGGTTAGTAGCAATGCTGCAATATATGTTAATCAATTGTAACGAATGTACCACACTAATTAATGTGGAATGTGGGGGATTGGGAGGGGATGGGGAATATTGGAATCTCCTATATTTTTTAGGTAACATTTAAGTAATCTAAGGTTTCCTTAAAAATAAAGAATTAAAAAAAAAAAGAATTAAACTGCAGAAATACTCAGAATCCAAGAGCAGAAGAAGGGGGTGAAGTGCAGGATGAAGACATTAAATTTTGACCATTGAAGAGAAGGAAAACAAATAATACCTAAAATCTTTCTTTGAAATTTTGATTCTTATAGGAAAACAAAACATACTTCTTGATGGACATGATGCTGTGGAACTTCCCAAAGGGAACTTCCCAAAGGTTTTTTTACTTCTGAAAACTTTCAAGCACTGCTGGAGTGCTGAATAAATTCTGGTGAAGAGATTCTGAAAAAGTGCTTCCAGACAACAGTAGTTAACATGTTTTTCTGTTTGAAAACACAGCAGAAACATGCTAGAACTATGCAAGAGCTGCATTCCAGAAGAAACCCTACAGGAAGTGAGAGACTCACAGTTCTTTTCCATCTTCACAGATTATGTGGCAGACATAGCAGGGGAAGAAAACCTGCCCATGCTAGTGAGGTGTCAATGAGTCTTAAAGTCTGAGAGGAATCTGTGTGCTTCCTGCCTTATTAAGTTTATGCAGAAATTCTGGATGTGAAATTTCACACTACAATAACTGAAAAGTGAAGACTAAACATGGAGTACTGCTGTGGACAGGCTTACATTGTGTCCAGTGGATTTTCTTCCAAAATGAAAGTTATTGCTTCTAGACTTCTAGAGAAATATCTCCAAGCTGTCTACACACTCTGCTCTTCCTGTGCCTTAAATATGTGGTTAACAAAATCAGTGCCAGTGATGAGAGTATGGGTTGCATTCAGAACGATTGAAGAAGTTTCTTCTTTTTTCCACTGATTGCCACAACTACTCTTAGAAATTGACAATGTAACTTCTGTCCTTTTAAGGGCAATGAAGAAAAAGGAAATGAACTGAAGTAAATTTGCCATTCTCAGAGGGCAAGCAGGTGTGATGCTTTTGAAATTTTAGTGGATCTCCTGCAAGCACTTATTTTATATTTAGATGGTATAAATATTGACACAAATGTTAAATGGAATAACTGTATAGATGGCCGAGCATTTGTATTCTGTAGTACAATAACAGATTTTAAATTTATTGTTACCATTGTTCTTAAGAATGTCCTATCTTTTACAAGGGCCTTTCAGGAAATATCTCCAGGTGCATACCTCTGATGCCTTCTTTGAAGCCAGCAGCTTGACTGAAGTGCTGCATTCACTTAACGAAGTGATAGAAAATATTGAAGTTTATCATGAATTTTTACTTGAGGAAGCAACAAATTTGGCAACAAAACTTGATATTCAAATGAAACTCTTTAGCAAATTCTGCAGGGCTCAGCAAACTTCTGACAGTAACTATAAAGAAACCCTGAGTGTTTCAACAGTGGACCACATTATTCAGGAAGTTAAAGATATATTCTTAGAACAACACCTCAAATCTCTTAAATTCTTATCTCTGGTGACCTCTGTCATGGGACAGATCAATTTCAATACTTTGGAGGTACACCATGCTGACATGTACATAAGTGACTTACCCAATCCTGACACATTCTCAGCTGAGCTTCATTGTTGGAGAATCAAATGGAAACACAGAGGGAAAGACATAGAGCTTCCATCCACCATTTATGAAGCCCTCCATCTGCATAACATCAAGTTTTTCCTAATGTTTATGAATTGTTGAAGGTCTTATATCTTATTCTCATGATAAAGGTTGAGAATGACTGCTATGAATATGGAAGAAAGCATATGAAAATATAGCTGAGGAGAAAGGGCAAAATCCTATCGGAGGGAGCTGCTTTGGAGATATATAGAATGGGAAAGTGCTATGCCTCATTGAAGAGCAAACCAGACAGATAAAGAAGGCAAAGGAAAACTGTGAGTTACTCATTCTTGTGGCTGGAAATAGCACATATACCCCACCCTTAAGGCAAATAACATTGGTAAAGCTCCTGACTAACTGCAACCAATGGAGTGGGACAGAGCATTTCCCAGGAGGATGAGGGTGGAGATGGGTTTCTTTTCAGTGAGTTTGGCTAGCTGAGCCCCCTGGGAGCAAAGGCTCCCTGACCAACAATTTGGCAGCAATGGGGATGAGGGATCTGATCAGGCAGGCTCTCGCATCCAGCCAAACTAAGAGAAAGAGGAACTAAGGTAGGGAGGGGACAGAGACAGGAACCTAAAAAGTACAACTTGGCATGTTAGAAGCCTAACCTGCCTGAAGGAAAGGGACAGATCAAGCCAGATAAGCTTTCTGAAGCCTGCTTAAGCTGTCAATCTGGTGTAGCTCAGCGGAGGAATTCCTACTTTGCATACACAAGGTCCCTGGTTTGACTCCTGTGTCTCTTTAGAGAAGTAATCCAAAGAGTGATCCACCAGGTTATCAGGCATCCAGCTGGTACCTGATGACAGGGAACATATAAACAGATTATTTTCTTGTTTTAGGTTTCCTTGGATCTATTATTTTTATTTATTATTTGTTTATTTATTGGTTTCTTTTTTTTTCCCTTTATTTTATATGATAAAACCCAGTGCATCAACTGCAGAGGGCAAACTGAAGGGTAATTGATTGATGAGCACTGGCAGCCTGAGGAGCTACTTAGGGGCTTAAGAGGGAAAGCTCCTTTACCTGTTTTTGATTTTTGTATTTGTTGTTTTTGATGTTTTGTTACTCATTTGTTTTCTTCCCCCTTTTTTGTTTTCTTTCTTTTCCTTTTACTTATTTTTTCTTCCTACTTTATATTTTTTCCTTCATTTTTCTATCTACTATTTTCTGTGGTTTTTCTTTCATTCCACTTCTTTTTATTTTGCATTCATTTGTTTTAATTCTCTTTTTACTTCCTTTACTCTTTTCTTCTATTCTTTTCATTCCAGCCTTTTAATTCATTCTAATTATTCCCCCAATTTTATTCTTTGTTTCATTTTTCTATTCTAACATTTTGGTTCTTATTCTTTTGTAATTTTTTTTTTTTTAATTTCCTTACTCGTATTTATTTTCCTAGCTCTTGTAGCGTTCCTTTTTTACCTTTATTATTATTACTATTATTATTTTTCTCTTCTCTCTTTCCTTTGTTCTAGTCTTAAAAATTTTTTTTTCTCAAAAGAACACAGACAATGCAGGGATATAGAATAAGAGGAATCATGTGTCAAAAATGAACCTTACCACACATGCCAAAAAAAGCAAAAAAAGAAAATACTGGAGTAAAAAGAGAAGCTAAACAACCAAATAAGCACATCAAGATAAATAGATTCCTAGACACTGGCAAAGATTTACAAGCAATAATAAGAAACAGGAAGACATGGTCCAGTCCAATGAACAAACTGAAAAACAGGAAGAGATACAGAATGTGGGACACCTAATCAGGGATATCCAAACAAATAATAAATCAACTTAAAGAAGGGAGAAATAAAGGATATTTAGAAAACCCTGGGGAACATACTGAAGAAATTGTAAACATACATAAAAACATACCAGATATGATGGTGATGAATGGCACAATGCAAGAAATAAAAAATACAATGGAAGCACATAATAGTAGATTTGAACAGGCAGAGGAAAGAATTAGTGTTGTTGAAGACAGTGCATGTGAGACCAAAGAGATAGTAGGACAGATATATCAAAAGATAGAAACAACCCAGCAAGGACTTAGGGATTTAAATGACATAATGAAACATGCAAATATATGTTTTATAGACATCTCAGAGGGATAAGAGAAGGTAAAGGGGACAAAAGGAACGTTGGAAGAAATAATGGCTGAAAATTTCCCAACTCTTTTGAGGAACATGGACATACGTGTCCAGGAAACTCAGCACACCCAATCAGTATAAATCTTAACAGACCTACCCCAAAACACATACTTGTCAAATTGCCCAATGGTCAGGACAGAGAATACTGAAAGCAGCAAGAGAAAAGAGATTCATCACATACATAGGAAGTTTGATAAGATTAAGTGCTGTTTACTCATCTAAAACCATGGAGGCAAGAAACCAGTGGTATGACATAGTTAAGGTGATAAAAGAAACAAAAACTTCCAGCCAAGAATTCTCTATCCTGCAAAGCTGGCATTCAAAAATGAGGGAGAGTTCAAAATAATCACAGATAAACAGAAATTAAGAATGTTTGCTAACAAGAAACCTGCCCTTCATGAAATATTAAATGGAGTTATGCAGGTTGAAATGAATAAATGAGAGAGAGGGTTGGAGGACAGTGTAGGATAGAAGATTATTGGTAATAATAACTTAAAAGATAAAAAGAGAAATAAAGCAATATAAGACATACATATACCTAAAGAAAATATGGCTAATATAAGTAATTCCATTGAATGTTAATGGATTAAACTCTCCAATCAAGAGACACAGATCGGCAGAATGGATAATGAAATAAGACCCATCTATATGCTGTCTTAAAGAAACTAACTTAAAATCCAGATGCAAGGAGGTTGGCAGTGAATTGTTGGAAAAAAAATTTACAATCAAACAATAACCAAAAAAGTGTGGGAGTAGATATACTTATATCAAAGAAAACTGACTTTAAATGCAAAACTATTGTAAATGACAAAGAAGGACAATATATATTACTAAGAGAGGTAATCTGTCAAGAAGAATGCACAGTCATAAATATTTATGCACCTAATGAGGGCATCTCAAAATACATGAGGAAAACATTGGAAAAACAAAGTAGAGAAATAGATGCCTCTACAAGTATACTGGGGAACTTTAATTCCTCATTATCACCATTAGACACAACATCTCAACAGAGGATCAATAAAGAAACAGAGACCTTGAGTAATACATTAGGGGATGTAGACCTAACAGACATACACAGAGCATTACACCAAAATACTGCAAGAAATGTATTCTTCTCAAGCACACATGGATCACTCTCAAAGATAAACAATATGCTAGGTCACAGAACAACTCTGAATGAATTTAGAAAGATTGAAATTATACAAAAAAAAATTCTCTATTGAAAATAGAATGAAACTGGAAATCAGTAAAGGGCAAAGAGAACCAAATTATGCACAAAGATATGGAAGTTAAACAACACACTCTTAGACAATTAGTAGGTCAAAGAGGAAATTGCAAAAATATCAGTAACTACCTTGAAACAAATGAAAATGACAAGACAACATATCAATACTCATGAGATGCAGCAAAAGAAGTGCTGAGAGGGAAATTAATAGCCACAAATGTATATATTAAAAAAGAAGAAAGAGCAAAGATCAAAGACCTAACTGCACATCTGGAGGAATTAGGAAAACAACAACAAACTAATCCCAAAACAAGTGCAAAGAATGAAATAACAAAGATTAGAGCAGAGGTAAATGGAATTGAAAATAAGAAATCACCAGAAAAAATTAACAAAATCAAAAGCTTGTTCTTTGAGAAGATTCATAAAATTGACAAACCCTTAGCTACACTAAAAAAGAAAAACAGCAATAAGGTGCAAATACATAAAATAAGAAAGAAGGATGGTGATATCACAACTGAAAACACAGAAATAGAGAATCTTAAGTTGATACTTTGAAAAATTATATTCCAAGAAGATGGATAACTTAGATTGAATGGAAAAATTCCTAGAAACATGCCAGCAGCCTACACTGATGAAAGAAGAAATTGATGCATATAACAGACCAGTCACAAGTAATGAGATTGAATAGTAATCGAAAACGTCCCAACTAAGAAGAACCAAGGACCAGATGGCTTCACAAGTGAATTCTATTAAATATTCTCTGGAAGGAACTAACACCAATCCTGTTTAAACTATTCCAAGAAATAGAAGTGGAGTGAACATTGTGTAACTCATTCTATGATGCCAGCATTACTCTAATACCAAAGCCAAACAAAGACTCTACAAGAAAGGAAAACTATAGACCAAACTCTCCAATGAAACTAGATGTTAAATCCTCACCAAGGTACTTACTAATCATATTGTTCAACATATAAAATGAATTATACACAATGACCAAGTGGGTTTCATCCTTCCTATTCTAGGATGATTCAATATAAGAAAATCAACCAATGTAATACACCACATTAACTGAAAGAAAAAATGACAAGATCATCTCCATTGATGCAGAAAAAGAATTTGACAAAATACAACACCTTTTCCTGATAAACACACTTCAAAAATAGGAATAGAAGGAAACTTTCTCAACATGATAAAGGGTATATATGAAAAACCCAAAGCTAACATCATATTCAAGGGTGAAATGCTAAAATCTTTCCCTCTAAGGTCTGGAATAAGGCAAGGATGCCCACTGTCACCACTCTTATTTAACTTTGTATTAGAAGTACTTGCTAGAGCACTAAGACAAGAAAAAGTTTTAAAAGGCATCCAAATTGGAAAGGAAGAAGTGAAAATTTCACTATTTGCAGATGACATGATCCCATATATAGAAAGCCCTGAGAAATCTACAACATAGCTCTTAGAGTTTATTGATGAGTTCAGTAAAGTGGCAGGATATAAGAACAATGCCCCCAAATCAGTAGCATTCCTTTACATCAATAATAAGCAATCTGAGGTGGAAATCAAGAAAAAATTGTATTTAAAATAGCAACTAAAAGAATCAAATACCTAGGAATAAACTTAACTAAAGATGTAAAGGACTTGTGCACAGAAATCTACACAGCATTGGTAAAGGAAATCAAGAAGATCTACATAAATGCAACAATATTCCCTGTTTATGGATAGGAAGATTGAATATCATTAAGATGTCTATTTTACTCAAATTGATTTACAGATTTAATGCAATATCATTAAAATTACCACAGCATTTTTTATAGAATTGGAAAACTAACTATGAAATTTATTTGGAAGGGCATGGAGACTTGAATAGCCAGTGCCATATTGATAAAGAAAGAGAAATTGGAGAATCACACAATCTGACTTCAAAACATACTATAAAGCTACAGTGGTCAAAACTTTGTGATATTGGCACAAGGATAGAAATACTGACCAACGGAACTGAACTGAGAGTTCTGATATACATCATTGCACATACAGTCATCTGATATTCACCAAGCTCACTCAATTGGGAGAGAATGGCAACTTCAACTACTGGTGCTTGGAGAACTGGATATCTATATGCTAAAGAATGGGAAAAGATCACCATCTCATGCCCTATACAAAAATTTAACTCAAAATGGATCAAAGATTATTCACCATTGCCAAAAGTAGGATGCAACTCAATGGTCTATCAGCAGGTGAATGCATAAGCAAATTGTGGTATATACTTAAAATGGAATATTACTCAACTGTAAGAATGACTGCAGTATTAACACACAGGATAACATGGATGAATCTTGAAAACCTTATATTGAGTGAAGCAAGCCAGGCACTGAAATACAAATATTACATGACTTCACTGATATGAATTAAGTGAATTGAGCAAAATAGCAGAGCAAGGTTCTGGAAGATAGCTTTACAGGAGACAGAAAGTGAAGAGAAGGTTTTGAGTCAATGCCCATATGGGAAAAATTGATGATAAGGTGGAAAGGTGTAATTGTGCAGTGGATAGGCATGACAGTGGTGCATTGATGTTATTGGCCATCTTGGTATATGAGAGGGGTATGGTGGGGGTTGGGTTGTACTATCCATGGAACTGGGGAGAAGAGTCAGGGGAAGGAGCAGGTGAACTCTGGGGATTTGCAGTCTGTGGTTAAAACTACAACACTGGGAATTCATTTGGGCAAATATGTCACGGGAGGATTATTGGTGTAGGGTGTTAGATGGGGCGGGTTGCATATGGGAGAGTGTGCACCTGAGGAAGTCTTTTATGGAATGTGTAACTGATCATCTTGCCATAGTGTGTTATATCAGTAGGTGGAAACCCACAAAATAAACAAGAAAATATTAAACTCACATCCTGGAAAGTCCTGCTATGTTCTCAAATAGAGGGCAAGAGCCTTGAGAACTTAGGCAGTAGCCACTAAAAGAAAACAGACCAAGATGTCAAATCCTCAGTATTATTGTAAGTAACTATGAATCTTATTCTTCAAAAAGTGAAACTTAATGGTGACCATAGGTCCCCAGGGGAGTGGAAGGGAAAATAGAATAGATGGAACATAGGGCATTTTTAGGGCATTACAATTATTCTGCATGATCTTGCAATAATGGAAACAGGCCATTTTAAGATTTATCAAAATTTATAAAAGTCTATGGTCCAAAATGTAAATCATAATGTATAACTTTAACCATGGCTAGTAGCAATGCTTCAATATTTGTACCTCATTTAAAACAAATGTATCATCTGCATGTAAAATGTTAATAAGAGAGAGGGGAAAGGGGCGGGGGGGCATTGCATATATGGGAATCCCCTATATTCTCTACATGACTTTTCTGCAACCTAAAGCTTCTTTGAAGATAAAATGTAAAAGAAAGAAGACACTGGGAGAATAAACAGAAGAAAATGTCACTGTAAATACAAGGTAACAGATGTTACAGTGATGAAAGGCAATGTCTTAAATTTTTCTTACTAAAAATTTAAATTGTATAGTGTTTTATATGTTATTTTCAAACTGTAATTATTATTTCTTTTTTATTAATTTAATTTGGTTATATTCTTGGCTTCATCTTTGGAGAGATTTTGGATTACAGAAGGGTCACAAGTGTGGAAGGGGAGGATCGTTGGTGTGGGGTGTCAGTGATTGGGGGTTGGATGGGAGAAGGTTCATCTAGGGCATGTCTCTAAGGCATATGAATGTGTTCAAGTGTTCATGGGCATTGTAAATGTAGGTGAAGATCCACACAATAACTGAAAGAATATTGAATTCCAATCCCGGGAATTTCTGCTACATTCTCTAACAGGGCAGCAAGAATACTGTGAGTACAAGATCAGTGCCTAGTGAAGGAGGAGAGATCATTGTGCCAGGCCCTTGATATTGATAATTGTACTTATGAAATTTTCTTTTGAAATTGAAACTTAGTCTAGTATTATATGTTGCTTAAAAGTTACCTCCTGAGGGACTCCTTTTTGCTCAAATGTGGCCTCACTTTAAGCCAAACTCAGCATATATATACACTACCTTCCTCTAGTGTGGTACATGACTCCTGGGGATAAGCCTCCAGCAATGCACCTGGAGAAAGACCTTGACCATAAGGGGGAAATGGTAAATAGAAATGAGTTTTTATGTCTAAGAAATTTCAAAGTGAGTTGAGAGGTTATTCCAAAGGTTATGCTTATGCACGTCTCAGCAGGATCTCATTGACTGCCAAAGTAAATGTTGCCTTAAATAGAGGGGCTCACAAGGGCTCTAGAGACATCCAGACACTATAGGGAAGGCAGACAGCTCAGGAATTTGACATCCTTCTAGTGGGCCTTACCTTGGAGTTTATGCTCCCCAGTGTGACAGAGTTGGATTCATTTGTGGTTTACCTACACATGGCTCTTCTGTCCCTTCTATTTGAACCTATAATTAGTACTAGAGGTGATAGGTATATGTCCAAGAGACTTAAATCTTTGGAACTTCCATGTGCCAGTTGGGCCTTGAATCTCAGCAGAGTTGCAACATCTACTCTCCAGTTCATGGTACTCAATAAGAATAACTTAAAAGGTCATGATAATAAATAATGCCCATCCCAAGGAACAGAGAGAGTCTGCAACTACAAGCAAGATATTGCTACCCATCTGCCCCATGGGATCTAAGACACCTCTCAAATAGAGGCAGAGTGGACATCACGGTCCCCAAATGCTCAAGATTAGGGAATGAACAATGGACTACAATAGACTTATTTTTATTCTACTATAGACGTATTGTTATTCTAGTAATGGAAGAACTTTTATCATTGATGTGGAAGCAGTGGCCACCAGAGGTTCTTTGGGGAGGGAGAGGGACAAATAGATGTAATATCAGGGCATTTTCATGACATTTGGATTGTCCTGCCTGACATTGTAATGACAGATACAGGCCATTATATATTTTGTCATAACTTACAAAATTGTGTGGAACAGAGTGTAAAGTATAATGCAAACTGTAATTCTTGGTTAGTAGCAACCCTCCAATATGTGTCCATCAATTGTAACAAATGTACCACACTGATGAAGCATGTTGTTAAGGTGGGAAAGTGTGGAATGGGAGGAAGTAGGGCATGTGGGAATCTTCTATATTTTTTATGTCACATTTATGTAATCTAAAGTTTCTATAAAATAATTAAATATATATTTTTAAAAAACATCCCTGAGGAACACTTTGACAGACCAAAATCAAATAACTTTGCTTTGCTTAAAGTAAATTCTGGTATAAAATATGATCTAGATTTAATCGTGGGCACATATATTAAACTTTATACATCTAAATCAGAGCTTCCTACAACTAATTCAGGAAACATTGAAAATACCTAATATAATTTAAAAGTAGGTTTTTTATTCTATTTGTTAGAAAAAACTGTAAGGTATATGTAGGCCACTTAATCACAGAATATCTTTACCTATAAATCTCCCACTGAATACATTAGTCTTTAATAATCTACCTATTTAAAGCACCCTTGTTTGAACTCTCATGATTTGAAAATGCATCTATTTTTCCAGAAGACAGCATTGAAAGTGCTACATTTCATTTCTGTGTGATGTCTGTTAGTGGCACCCTGGAAATACTTTAGTTGTCATTTTAGACATGCCATTTATGTTCACTGTGAATCCAGTTTTCAGGTTATCAGTCCAGTTTTTAGTACTTAGAAGAAATAAATTTTGAGGAGGTATGGAAAGAAAGGAATTCATTCTGTAAAATGTTACAATGAAGCTTGCAACTGACTTTTAACTAGAAGGAGTTTTGAGTATACTATTAAAAAATTGTATTGGACAGTTAAAGGAATTACCAGAGAGTGAAAAAAACTGGTCTTGGCAAGCAAGGATTTCAGTGTAGATATTGTCTTTATCAAATGAACCTAAAGGAACAAGTTACAGTTCAAATACCTTTTTGCTGTTTACATTCCATTTTTGAGCCTACACCTTCATAAAATTTTTTAGCAAGTCTGCATTGAATACTTCTGTTTCATGGTCAAGACAGACTCAAGAAGCCATGGATATTGACAACAGATTTGTCTCTTTTGTTCTGTTTATTTCCATGACTATATCTACTTCCTCATTTTGATTTATAAGCAAAACCTGAGAAGCCTACAAAAATAAGTGTTTTGTGGTTTATCTAGGAATAATACAAAAATATTGCTTTATTTTTGGTGAAGAAAAGTCATTTTTTACAGTTTATTACAATCTAAATAAACTTTGAATTTTGTTTAAAAAATGATCCCGCCAAAAAAATGCATCAGTAAAGAAAATTAAGCTCCTTACTTACATAGAGAAATCATAGGAATTAATTGAAAAAATTTACATTAGACTCCCTTTTCCCTTGGGAAAAGCATCAATTAGGACTCTAGAGGCCATATGCATCTCCTATTGATAAAACTGAATCACTATTAACATAATAAAGAACACTAATTTTATAAATAATCTATTTAATAAGTTGAAAAAATCTGAAGAGTAGAAGAGTGACAATTTTGTTTCTTTAAATTTCTAAAGTGACATGGAACAAAAGTGTCTTTCCAGGAATTATATTGCCAAAGAAAAGTAAATATTAAATTGATGACATTAAGATGTTTTATAGTAACCATAAAAAAAATTCCTGTAAAATATAATTATATAACCAACTTGCTATCAATTTTCAATTTGAATATACATTGGAGTAATAATAGGATAGCAGATGCTGAGGCATAGATGCTTCTTCTAAATCCCTTGAGGTAGTAATGGGATCAGAATGAGAAAAAAAAAAAAAAGAAATTGCTGTTTAATAAACTTCAAAACAAAATCCTGGAAAAAGTTCTTCATGAAGAAAAGCTATGATTCATGACTAATATAGCCTACCTCATGATAAGCATGATAATTTAAAACACACACTCAAAAATATCAATGCAAATCTTCAAAAGTCCATAAAATGCAATATCAACTTATATAGAGAAAATATAAAAGAAGAATAACATAACTAGTAATAGATTCTAATCAGGACCCTGGGATTAGAAATTAATGGACTTACATATTCAAATATATGGAGGAAAATACCTCAGACAGTAATTCTACATTTAATGTAAATTTCAAATTAAATAATGAGATTGTGATAAAGGCATATTCTCTCAAGCAAAGATCCAGAAATGTAACTCCCAAACTTTGTAAGAATATTAGCTGTTATAAAATGGTGCAGTTATATATTTTCCCAGGAAACATCTGTGAAGATGATCCAAGTATCAAAAAAGTTGAACAAATCAACTTTAAAAAAATTAACATGATAAAGTCTTTAATTTTGAAATATTGAAAATATATGATATTTTTCAGATAATGGAACATTATGAACAAATTTCAGACTTTTACTGGGCTTATAACTTTTGAATAAAAATGCATTTGGTAATAATGAACTATTTACTTCTATTTTGTAGAGAAGTTTCTAAGTCATAATGAACCTGGTGGGTCCCTTGTACCAGTTGCAGGTTGAAGCTGAAGTTAAATGAGGTTAAGTTCCTTAAGGCAGAAATTATCTACATAGGGATTTTAAAGAAAAGAAAAAAGGAGTCTTCATTCTTTTAAATTCTGAGCTATTAAAATTTAATGTATTCTTTAGACATCAAATTTCTGGCTTAATTTTTTGGAATCAGTAAGATAAGTCTCTTTCCATCTGGAGAGAATATTTTTTTAAATATCTATGATACAATCTGTATCACATTATATAAGCAAAATCTGGTGTTCTGCAAGCAAAATTCCATATCATTTATTGCTACTTCTTACTCTGTTCTGTAACTATCAATTCCTTCTCCTTAATCATGCAGGAAGCTTGAATAACAGGAGCATGGAATATATTTTTTATCCAGATCTCAAGGAGAGACCAACACTTCCAAATGTTATTCTGTGTTGAAGGCCAGAGTTATTATATAGCCCCGCTTTCAATAAGGAAAGCAAATTTTCAAGATTGACATTTTAACAGGTTTTTCAATGCCATATTGTTATACTTTCCTCAAATCCTCAGTTTTCTTTCAGTTATAATTACTTTATTACTTATCCCAGATAATTGAATAGTAAACGTCTGTAGTACACTCCAATAAAATAATTTCTTCCAGGTTATCCATATCCAATACCCTGAAATCTTTCTTGTATATGGGCACATGTTGAAGTAGTTAATTCATATAACTTGGTCTTTTCCATAGGATGTGATTCTTTGTTTTTTTGCTCAAAAACATTCTAAACATTTTCCAAAACATTTTGAATATATGGAAAGTTTTTTAAGGAAGAAAGCATGAATTACACCAAGGTGGTATTTAGTGAGAAAAACTTGGCCACAGTGCTGCATACTTCACTATCAGATATGGAAATAAACAAAAAATATATAGACAACAAATTGAAATCTAAGGACATACCTTATTTAAAACATAAATCAAATTGCTTTCAATTTATGGTTTGAATAATTTTTTTAATCAATAAAATCAGTTCTTGGGAAGTCAGAACACTGTTAAACATTCTGATTAGAGCAATGTTAATCTCCTTGTACAGCAAACTATAGATGATTGGATTTATGAATAGGTGCACCATGTAATAGAACATTCCCATGAGGATACTTTTAAGAGATCATTTCTTTGACACCAGGCATATAGAAATAACAAGCAAAATGATAAATGTCAATTGTGGTTTATATTGTGGATAAGTATTTGTTACAGGATTCCACAGAATGAATTCTTAGCAGATTAAAAATATATTAATACATGACAAAACCTAAATGAACAACATACTAAGGCAATGCAAGCACTTTGATTAGCGAATTTAGATTGCTGGATTCCAGATCTGGGGCAGGTATTGTTTCAATCCACTCCAGAAAAAGGTGGCAGCAGCCATTGTTTCAAAACTCCCCTTACAGGGCAATGGCAGTGGAGATTAAAGATGCAGCACTTCCTGAGTGCTACAAGGGTCACTTACCTGAAGGATTGCATTTCCTGAGCAGGAAAACTCAGGTTTGGGGAGCTGTCAAAGAAGCTTTTGGTGCCCATACTGATCTCCTTCACAGCTTTGGACCTGGCATGCACTTGATTTTGGGGTCCTTGGTCTTTGTTGGCTGGGAAAGTTTGGCTTGGGAATGCCATTGCCAGGGTGACACTTCTCCCAGAATTGGCTTTCCAGGAAAATGCAACATGAGTTAATGAAAGGAAAATAAAAAACTATAAAGGCAGACAGCCTGACACAAATATCTACTGGCTTAACATATCCAGGAAAGTTAAGTCAGTCTCCTGGAAAACTGAGGGGACAACCAACATCCTGTAAACAGGTGAACTACAAAAGAGCTAACAATCAAAAGTCCAGGACAAGACAAAATCACAGGAAAAAAGGGAAAGCCTTCCACACTATCTTCACCTGGGGCAGACATTCCTGAAAGGAGTACTTAAACTTAAAGAAATTTCTGTCTTATCACCAGCTGATTACAAAAACAAAAACAAAATCCCCCAGACAATATTAAAATATAAAGTGTGCAAAAAAAGAGTGTAAGAAAAACAAAGAAAAATAAATGATATACTCTCCAAAAAGAAGTTAAAAATACAGAAAACAACAAATAAGAAGAGAATGTGGAAATACTGAATAAAGCCTTTAAGAATGATCCTAAGAATTCTCAGGAAATGAAAGAAAGTACAGAGAAAGAGGAAAAAGGTATAAGAAAAACAATGAATGAACAAACAGCTGCAACAAGCAGACACAAGGAACAGGGAAAAGATGTGGCTCAAGTGGTTGGGCACCCACCTCCCACATAGGAGGTCCTGGGTTTGGTTTTCAATGTCCCCTAAAGAGGAAAAACACACACAGTGGGCAGACACAGCAAGCAGAAAATGAGTGGAAACAATAAGCAGGCAGATGAGGGAGCCATCTCAGGGGGGAAAAAGAAAAAAAAAAGAGTATAATCAATGGCTTTTAAAAAATCTGCTTTTTTAAAAAAGAATAGATTGGAACTGGCAGAAAAAAGAATCAGTGAACTTGAAGACAAGACACTGGAAAAGACTCTGGCTGAGGATCAGAGATAAAAAGAAATATTAAAAGTGAGAATAGCCTAAGAGAGATATGGGATACCATCAAGCACAACAATATATGCATTATGGGGGTCCCAGAAGGATAAGAAAGTGGCAGAAGGATTGGTCAAAGAAATAAGGACAGAAAACTGACCAAGGACTGAGTGCCAATATTTCAACAGAAACTTTAGAGGTGAGAAGGCAATGGGTTAAAATATATAAAATACTGAAGTAAAACAACTGGCAGCCAAGAATTTAATATCTAGATGGACTCTTTCAAAAATGGAGATACTAAGACATTACCAGATAAACAAAAGCTGAAGGAATTCATCACCACTAGACCTGAATGCAAGATATTCTTTCAGATTGAAAGGAAAGGACACTAGGCAGTGGTTAAAATCAGCATAAAGAAATAAAAAACTGTGATTAAGGTAATCATTTGGGTAATTATAAATCCCATTTTAATTTTATTGTATTTTGTTTATATGTAACTCCACTTGCTACTTCAATAGGAGTTAAAATGGAAATCAACAAAAAGTAATGATAGATCTAGGTTTTTGGGCAGGTAATGTGCAATGATATAAGTGGTAACAAGTATAAAAATGGTTGAGGAGGGGTTGTTTCATTTATGGAACTGCAGGGAGGGCTGGAGGAAGAACAGATGAACTATGGAGTGGATTTGGATTGTGGTTGAGTACACAATTGTGGAAGTGTTTTTTTGGTATCTATGGCAGGGGAGAGTCACTGGTACAGGATGTCAGTGATGTGGGAATGTGTTGGGAAGGGTACATCTAAGGAATGCCTCTATGGAATATGAAGGTATTCATGTTGTCATAGGGTGTTATCTCAGTGGGTAGAGAACCACACAATAAACAACAAAATATTTAATTCCCATCTTTGGAGGTGCTACTTTAAAATAGAGTAGCAAGAATCTCTAGACAACATAAGCAGTGTTTAAAAAGAGGAAAATGGTTGAATATTCTAATCATATGATATTAATAATTGTACTTATGATCCTTATACTTGTAAAATTGAAAAGTAGCCTAATAATATCTATTATCTAGGACTTATAACCTGAAAACCTCCTTGTTTCTCAAATGTGGTCTCTTTGTAAGCCAAACTCAGCAAATAAACTCAATAACTTCCCCACAGCATGGTATATGACTCCTCAGGATAATCCTCCATTGCACCAAGGGATTAATACAAAACACCAAACAATGACTCATTTGGAAAAAGATCTTGATCAAAAGGGGAAAACATTAAATACAAAAGATTTTCTATGCCTAAAATATTTCAAAGTGTATTTGGAGGTCATTTCAGAGGTTACACTTTTGCACATCCCAGGAAGATCTCATTAACTGTCACAGTAAATAAAATAAAAACAAGGGTGCCCCTGGTGGCTCTAGGGATATCCAGACACTATAGGAAAGGCACATAAACCCTTGAAATCAGGACCACTTTGATGCATCTTATCTTGGAATATATGATAATATATTTTCCCAATGTAACAAATGTAAATCATTTAAAATTTCCCTACCCATGATTTTTCTACCACTTTTATTTGAAACAACAGTGAGCACTATACTCATTAAATATATGTCCCAGAGACTTAAATCTTTGGATTGTTCATATGCCAGTTGAGCCCTGATTCTCAGTGGTATTGTGGCCATCACCTACTCTTCAGTTCATCGGACTCACCCAGGACAACTAACAAAAAGATGGTAGAAAACCCCCATCCCCAAAACCAGAGTATCTTCAACTACAGGCAAAACAGTTCATTCAATCAGCCCCATAAGGTTTAATGCCCCTCTAAATCTGAAGCAGAGTGGGCATCACAATTTTACAATTCTCAAGATGCAGGAGTAAACATACATATGGGGGAAATACAACCCTGGATGAAAGTAGACTTTTTATTATTGTAGTAAAAGAAAAACTTGTAACATTGAAGTAAAGATATAAAGAAAATAGGAACATTGGGCATTTTTAGGGCATTGGAAATATTCTTCATGATATAGCAATGATGCATGCCTGGCATTATACATTTGGTCAAATCGTATAAAACTGTACTGTGTGAAGTGTAAATCATAGTGTAAATCATTATGTAAATTATAGACCTTGGTTAGTAGCAAATCTTCAACATCTGTACATCAATTGTAAGAAATATGCCACAATGATGAAAAATGTTATTAATAAGGGAAATATGGAAGGGTGTGTGCGGAGGTATATAGACATCCACTATTCTTTCTATGTAATGCTTACGAAATCTAAAACTTCTTTATAAATAAAGTTAATATATAGAAAAAAATGTGGGGGATAGGGGCTAAAGGAAAAGTATATGTGCATGCAATTAAAGTAAAGCTAGTACCAAACCAAATATGATTGTTATATATTTACAATGTTAAATTATAGCCTCATGGTAACTACAAGGAAATGAGATGAAAATTATATCCAGATAGAAATGATAAGACACTTAATATGCTACAATACCAAAAAAGCCAATAATTATAAAAATAGACATTAGTGGAAGTGAGGGACAAAAATGTATGATTTACAATGACCGAATAGCATTGTAAGTCTTACTGTATTATCAGTAAGGACTTCAAGTGTAAATTGATTAAACTCTGCATTGAAAAGGCAGAGACTGGCAGAATGCAAAAAAATAAAATAATCAGACCGACATATAAACTGTTTATAAGACACCTTAAATTCAAAGATACAAATAGATTGTATGTGAAATCATGGGGAATATATATCATCCAAGTAGTATTGAAATGAGAATTGGCATAAGTCTATTAGTATTATATGAAATAGACTTTAGTAAAAATAATTATAGTTATGAGGGACAAAGATGGTCATTATATACTGATAAAGGTTATAATTCAAAAGGCAGATTTAATAATTGTATATATATATATGCACCTAACAGCAAAGCCCAAAAATACAAAGCAAATACTGACAAATTTGAAGGAAGTAATTGATCATTCTACATTAATATTAGCAGAAATTAACACACCACATTCAATAATGGATACAACATCTAGTAAGAAGATCAATAAGGAAGTACAGGACTTGATTGATAAACTTAACTAACTTGACCTAGTAGACATATATATAACACTACTGTACCCAATGAAAATAGAATGCAAATTCTTCTTGAGTTCTTCTTGAGTGCACATGGGTCATTCTCCAGGGTAGACCATATGTTGGGTCACAAAATGTGTTTCAATAAATCAAAAATATATATATTTAAAACATAATATGTGTATTCTCAGGCCACAACAGAATGAAGCTAAGAATATACAACAGAGGGAAAAATAGAAAATTCACAACTATATGGAAAGTTACACAACATATTCTTAAGCAAACAATAAATTGAAGAGAAAATCAGAAGAGAAATAAGTAAATATCTTGAGGGGAATGAAAATGAAAATACAACATAACAAAATTTATGGTATGCAACAAAGGCAGTGCTTAGAGTGAAAAGTATAGAACTAAATGCTTACATTAAAAGAATTTATTAAAGATGCCAAATCAAAGAATTAATTTCACAACTGGCGGAAATAGTAAAAGAAGTGAAAACTAAAAGCAATTCAAACAGAGGGAAGGAAATACCCAAGATTAGAGTGGAGATAAATAAAATAGAAAACAAAAAAGTAATAGAATCAGCAAAATAAAAATTTGTTGTTTGAAAAGATCAATAAAATCAATAAAAGTGTAGCTATATTCAGAAAAAAAAGAGTAGATACAAATAACAAAAATAAAAAATGAAAAGGGAAACATTGCTAGTGACACTGCTATAATAAAAAAGGATTATAAGAGTATGTCAAGAACAAATTTGTGCCAATAAATTCAATAACTTAGATGAAATGGACAAATTCTTAGAATCATACAAACGACCTACTGATTCAAGAAGAAATTGAAAATCTCTATAAACAAACAATAAATTGATTGACTCTGTAATAAAAAACCTCCCACCATTGCTTCTCATCCTTTCAGCTAAGATCAAGTGTAATAACCTCCTGACACAGAATAGCCCAGGACAAGATGACTTCACATGGGAATTTCACCAATTATTCCAAAAAGTCATAATTCCAATTCTGCTCAAAATCTTCCAGAAAATTGAAGAGGAAGGAATACTTTGTAACTCATTCTATAAGACCAACATCACCCTCACAACAAAGGTGGATGAAGATACCACAAGAGAAGAAAATTACAGACCAATATATATTAAATATAGATGCAACAATCCTCAACAAATATTATCCAACCAATTCCAATAAAATGTAAAATAATATATACACAATGATCAAGTGGGATTTATCTCTGATATTCATGACTAGATCAATATAGGAAAAGCAATTAATAGAATAGAAAGAAGGAATAAAACACATGATCATCTCAATCAATAAAGAAAAGGCTTTTTGACAAAATGCTGAATCTTTTCTCAATAAAAACACTTAGAAAAATAAGAATAGAAGGAAACTTCCTCAACACGTTAAAAGGCATATATGAAAAGCCCATAATTAACATTTTACTTAATGGTGAATGATTGAAAATTTTCCATCTAAGATCAAGAAGAAGACAAGGATGCCTTTTGCCCTACTGTTTTTCAATATTGCACTGGAAGTTCTTGCCAGAGCAATTAGGCAAGAATAAAAGTCATCCAGATTGGAAGGGAGGAAGTAAAACTTTCCCTATTTGGAGATGATATGAATCAATATACAGAAATTCCTGAAAAATATGCAAAAAGCTCTGAGAATTAATAAATGAATTCAGCAAAATATTGGAGAGTAAGATCAACACCTAGAAATCAGTAAAGTAAGCAATAAACAATCAAAAGAAGAAATTATTAAAAAAAAGTTTATATTTACAGTAGCATCTAAAATAATCAAAATATAGGAATATACTTAACCAAGGTTGTAAAGGACTTGTACTCAGAACTACTAAACTTTGCTAAAAGAAATTAAAGATGACATGAATAAATGGAAGGATATTCATGGTCATGGATTGGAAGATAAATATCATTTTCATGTCAGTCCTATCCAAAGTAATTTATACATTCAAATTAATCTCAATCAAAATTCCAACAATCTTCTGTGCAGAAATGGAAAAGCCAAACATCAAATTTATATGGAACGGTAACTGGTCTTGAATAGCTAAAGATATCTTGAAAAAGAAGTATGAAATTGGAGGACTCATATTTCCCAATCTTAAAATTTACTGCAAAACCACAGTTTTCAAAATAACATGATACTGGGACAACAACAGACATATAGACCAACGAATAGAACTGAGAGCTCAGAAATCAGCCCTCACATTTATGGCTAACTGACTTTTTCCAAGTTGGCAAATATTACTCATTTTGGAAATAATAGTCTAATCAACAAATTGTGCTGGGAAAACTGGACCTCCTTTGCAAAAGAAAGGAGGACCCCTACCTGACACCATATTCAAAATTAATTCAAAATGGATCAAATACCTTGGTATTAGAGCTAGCTCTATTAAACTAGAAGAAAATGTGGGGAAGCATATTCAGGACCCTGTGTTAAGGAATGTTTCCTTAGTCTTTACTTAACAAAAGAAAAATAGATAAATTGGACTTAAGAATCATAAAAAAAAATCTTTGAAGTCTTCCAGGGAAGATAGAGGAGTAGGGAGCTCTAGGAATCAGGAAATCCTCTGAAACAGCTAACACACTCGCAGTACCTGTATGAAACAAAACTTCTGGGGCTCTGGAGGCCAGAAGAACAATGTATGGCATCCATGGAAGAGTGGGAGTAAGAAACTGACAAACTGCAGTAAATAACTATGAGTAGAACTCTCCATGTGGCTGTTGAGATTCCCCTTTCCATACTCTCATCACAAACCACGTTGTCATTCAGTTCCTTGCTATTCACAGCAGTCAGAAAGGACATAGAAACCACTTTTTCCCAGGAACAGAGGGGTAGCACAGTGGAGCACTGATCAAAGCCTTTGATTATTGAAATTGGATTCCTGAGTACCTAGCTCTGGGCTAATGTTTCAACCTTCCCTGGACAAAGGCAGCTGGCAGTCCCTGTATCAACAGGGACTGGTGGCAGTGGTAGTGGCAGTTTCTTTTAGGACTGTTTTTCAGGATAAAGGACTTTTGTTTCATACTTTTTCTCTTTCAGTTTCTTAAATTTATCATAGTACTGACTTCTCCACTCCATGATTTCTGATAAGAATTCCACCTATAATCTTATTGTTATCCCCTTGTATGTTATCCTATTGTTACTTAGTGGATTTTCTCTTTATCTTTGGAATTTGACATTCTGATTAGTATGCTTTCCAGAGTAGTTCTATTTGGATTTATTCTGTTTGGAGTTTGTTGTGCTTCCTGAACATGTATATTTATGTCTTTCATAAGAGGTGGAAATTTTGTGCCATTATTTCCTCAAATATACTTTCTGCTCTTTTTCCATTCTCTTCTACTTCTGAGACACTCATGATGTTTGTTTGTTCTCTTCAGGTTGTGATTCAAATCCCTGAGCCCTTCACAATTTTTCCCTTCTTTTCTCTATCTGTTCTTCTGTCAGTATGATTTCAATTGTTATGTCTGTTCACTGAATCTTTCTTCTGTTTGTTCAAATCTGCTGTTGAATGCCTCTAGTATATTTTAAATTCTTTTATTGTGCCTTTCATTCCTATCATTTCTGTTATATTTTTTTTATACTTTCAAATTTTTTTTCATGCTCATACACTGTCTTCTAATTACTTGATTTATTTGAACACCTCTAAACAGTTGTTCCAAACTCTGTGTCTCCCCTGAATTTTTCATTTGTTCTTCTGTGCCATATCTTCTTGTTTCTTAGTATAGCTTGTAAAGTTTTTGCTGATTTTTAGGCATCTGATTTTTGATGAGTTTACTCTCAGAATTAGTTCTCTCTCTTGTCTACCATTTTCTTATTGATTAGATTTGTGTTAAGGCTCTACTTTGAAATATCATTCAACTTATTCTAGACATTTATAATACACCGTGTTAAATTGATCTGACTTTTTCAGCACTTCTTCATCTGATTTTTGACCTAGAAATGTTACACAATTTTTAAGATTGCACTATTTTTGCAATAGTTTCAACCCCAGCAGAAAGCATCCCTTCTTTATTTCCTTCTCTGGGTATCTTGATAGCTTATGTTTCATTTTTGTTTGCCTCAATAGTACTTCTTTTAAACAGTCCTTTCATTTTCTCTAGGTGCTTTTACCTGGAAGGCAAATTCTGGGATGTGGGTAACCCCATATAGGACTTTCTCAAGTCAGTATTTTCTCATGAAAATGGGACCAAGGACCCAGAAATGCAGCATAGAGTGGTTCCAAAATTCCATTAGACAGGACCAGGAAAGGTGCTTTATGTCTCTTTAAGGGTTTCTAGAAGCTGTGCTACCCTGGCCTCTCGAGAAGATGGTGCTCTATTGCAAACTGATTCCCACAGTACTATGCCCTTGTTTTTTGTTTGTTTGTTTGTTTGCTTTATTTTATTTTTTTAATTTTTATTTATTTTTATTGTGGGTAAAAATCAAAATTCTCACAATACATACAAACATTTGCAAAATGATATATAAATATATATGCATATATGTATATTTGCTTACAAAAATATTATTTATATATATATATATATATGTACATATATTTTAAGAGGTGCTTAGATTACCCAAAATATTACACGGAACCCACTGGGATTCCCATGTTGCCCATATATGGTTGCCGAATATTTTTTCCCATTGGGTAAGCTGCCTTTTTATTTTCTTAATAACATCCTTTGAGGTGCAGAAGTGTTTAATTTTGAGGAGATCCCATTTATCAATTTTTTCTGTTGCTGCTCGTACTTTGGCTGTGAAGTTCATGAAATCATTTCCTATTACATTCCTACATTATCTTCCAAGGTTTTTATGGTTTTGGCTCTTATATTTTGATCTTTGATCCATCTTGAGTTGATTTTTGTGTAAGGTGTGAGATGGTATTCTTCTCTCATTCTTTTGGATATGGATATCCAGTTCTCCAAGCACCACTTGTTAAAGAGGCCACTCACTCCCAACTGAGTGGGCTTTGTGGCCTTGTCAAATATCAGATGACTGTATATGCGAGGATCTATATCAGAACTCTCAATCTGGTTCCATTGGTCAGTAGGACTATCCATGTGCCAATACCACACAGTTTTGATCACTCTAGCTTTGTAGTATGTTTTAAAGTCAGGTAGTGTGATACCTCCAACTTCATTTTTCTTTTTCAATATATCTTTGGCAATTTGGGGCCTCTTGCCTCTCCAAATATATTTTGTGGTTAGTTTTTCCAGTTCCTTAAAAAATATAGTGTTGACTTTTATTGGGATTGCATTAAAACTGTAGATTAGTTTGGGTAGGATAGACATCTTGAAGATGTTTAGTCTTCCCATCCATGAAGAGGGAATATTTTTCCATTTATTTAAGTCTTCTTTGAATTCCTTTAACAGTGTTGTGTAGTTTTCTGTATATAAGTCCTTTACATCTTTACTTAAATTTATTCCTAGGTATTTGATTCTTTTATTTACTATTGTAAATGGTATTTTTTTCCTGATTTCCTCCTCAGTTTGCTGGGTTTTGGTGTACAGAAATGCTACTGATTTTTGAGCATTGATCTTATAGCCTGCAACATTACTGAACTCCTTTATAAGTTCTAGAAGTCTTGTCGATTTCTCAGGGCTTTCTATGTATAGGATCATGTCATCTGCAAATAATGAAATTTTTACTTCTTCTTTTCCAATCTGGATGCCTTTTATGTCCTTTTCTTGTCTCAGTGCTCGTGCAAGTACTTCTAAGACAATGTTAAATAGGAGTGGTGATAGTGGGCATCCTTGTCTTGTTCACGAACTCAGAGGGAAGGCTTTTAGGATTTCACCATTGAAAATGATGTTAGCTTTGGGGTTTTCATATATACCCTTTATCATTTTCAGAAAGTTTCCGTCTATTCCTATCTTTTGCAGCGTTTTTATGAGGAAAGAGTGCTGTATTTTGTCGAATGCTTTTTCTGCATCTAGAGAGATGATCATGTGATTTTTTCTTTCAGTCTGTTTATGTGGTGTATTAAATTGATTGATTTACTTATATTGAACCATCTTTGCATACCTGGGATGAAACCCACTTGGTCATGGTTTATAATCCTTTTGATATGTTGTTGAATGCGATTAACAAGTATTTTGTTAAGGATTTTAGCATCTGGTTCATTAGAGAAATTGGTCTGCAATTTTCCTTTCTTGTGGTATCTTTAATTGGTTTTGGTATTAGGGTAATGTTGGCATCATAGAATGAGTTAGGTAATATTCCTTCTACTTCTATTTTTTGGAAGAGCTTAAGTAGAATTGGTGTTCGCTCTTTCCGGAATGTTTGGTAGAATTCAGCTGTGAAGCCATCTGGTCCTGGACTCTTCTTAGTTGGGAGGTTTTTAATGACTGAATCTATCTCTTTACTTGTAATTGGACTGTTGAGTTCATCTATTTCTTCTTTCATCAATGTCGGCTGTTTGTGGGTTTCTAGAAACTTGTCCATTTCCTCTAAATTGTCATTCTTGTTGGCATATAATTTTTCAAAGTATCCTCTTATGATACTCTTTATTTCTGTGGGGTCAGTAGTGATATCACCTTGCTCATTCCTTATTTTATGTATTTGCATCTGTTCTCTCTTTTCCTTGTTAGTCTGGCTAAGGGTTTGTCAAATTTGTTGATATTCTCGAAGAACCAGCTTTTGGTTTCGTTTATTTTTTCCAGTGCTTTCTTATTCTCTATTTCATTTAGTTCTGCTCTAATCTTGGTTATTTCCTGTTTTCTACTTCCTTTAGGTTTAGTTTGTTGTTCTTTTTCCAATTCCTCCAAGTGTGCAGTTAGGTCTTCAATTTTAGCTCTTTCTTCTTTTTTTATATATGAATTTATGGCTATGAACTTCCCTCTCAGGACTGCTTTCGCTGCATCCCATAGGTTTTTTTTTTTTTTTTTTTTTTTTTTTTTTTTTTTTTTTTTTTTTTTTGAGTTTCAAAGATATTAAAACTATTTTACTCAGTGATACTAGCCAACCACCAAAGAGTACATATTCTATAATTACATTTACATTAAGTTCTAAAACTCAAACCTAATTTAAAGTGACATATTTCCACTTATGCAGATAAATCATGAGACTTTTCTTGGGGATGGTAATTTCAGTCTTTTTGGAATATGTAGTTCTCAAGACAGAAGGAAAAAAGTACAATAGGCAAATCACAAAATGACCCTTCAAGCTCTTACTGAGATGTGGCAGACCTCTCCTCATATTAAATTGGCCAATGAAAATCACGTGTTCTCACATGAGTTCATGTGGTGAGGAAATATTACCAACCCACGAGGAGGCATTGCAGATCACATGGCAAAGGTCAGAGGGATTGGTATGTAAGTTGAAAGGGTTTGATGGTATTCAAGGCAAGAAATTACAGCAGCCTGAAATAAGGATGTGTTAGTCAGAATAAAGTGGAGTTGAGTGTCTTTGAGAGGTATTAAGAAGGCTGAAACAATAGGATTGGTGACTGGTGAGAAATGGTTGGTGGTAAAGCAGAGGGGAAAATCCCATAGGTTTTGATATGTTGTGTTGTTGTTTTCATTAGTTTCAAGGTAGTTACTGATTTCTTTTGAAATTTCCTCTTTGACCCACTGTTTGTTTAAGAGTGTGTTGTTTAACTTCCATATCCTTGTGCCTAACCTGTTTCTCTGGCCCTTAGTGATTTCCAACTTCATTCCGTTGTGGTCAGAGAAATTACTTTGTATAATCTCAATCTTTCTGAATTCATTGAGGGTTGTTTTGTGGCCTAGCATGTGGTCTATTTTGGAGTATGTTCCATGTGCACTGGAGAAGAATGTAAATCCCACTGTATTTGGGTTTAGTGTTCTGTATATGACTATTAAGTCCAAATCTTCTAATATATTGTTGAGTGCCTTAGTTTCTTTATTGATTCTCTGCCCAGATGTTCTGTCTAATGATGATAGTGGTGTGTTGAAGTTCCCTGCTATAATTGTAGAGGACTTTATTTCTGCTTTTAGTTTTTCCAGAATTTGCCGCACGTACTTTGAGGCACCTCAGTTAGGTGCGTAAATGTTGATGATTGTTCTCTCTTCTTGAGAGATTACTCCTTTTACTAATATGTAGTGTCCATCTTTGTCTCTTACAATAGTTTTGCATTTAAAGTCTATTTTGTCTGATATTAGAATAGCTACTCCTGCCCTTTTTTGGCTATTGTTAGCTTGTAAAATGGTTTTCGAGCCATTCACTTTCAGCCTCCTTGAATCCCTGGGTCGAAGTTGGGTTTCTTATAGACAGCATATAGATGGATGATATTTTCTTATCCATTCTGCCAATCTGTGTCTTTTGATTGGTGAATTTAATCCATTAACATTCAGTGTTATTACTCGTAATGAATTTCTTACTTCAGTCATTTTTTCTTTGGGTTAATGTATGTCATATGTTGTTTTGTTTCTCTTTTTGACTTTTCAGTTATTTTTAATCTCTTCTCCAACTGTCTCTCCTTTTTTTTTTCCTTTCAACTTGTAGAGATTCCTTTAGTATTTCTAGAAGTGCTGGTTTCTTCTTGACATACTCTCTTAATTGCTGTTTATCTGTGAATATTTTGAACTCTCCATCATTTTTGAATGCCAATTTTGCTGGATAGAGAATTCGTGGCTGGAAGTTTTTTTCTTTTAGTGTTTTGACTATGTCATACCACTGTCTTCTCGCCTCCATGGTTTCAGCTGAGAAATCAGCACTTAATCTTATTGTGCTTCCCTTGTATGTGATGGTTCTCTTTTCTCTTGCTGCCTTGAGTATTTTCACTTTGTCTTGAGCATTGGACAATTTGACAATATATGTCTTGGAGTTGGCCTGTTGGGATTTATAATATTTGGGGTGCGCTGTGCTTCCTGGATCTGCACATCCATGTCTCTCAATAGAGTTGGGAAGTTTTCAGCCATAACTTCCTTCAACACTCCTTCTGTTCCCTTTCCCTTCTCTTCTCCTTCTGGGATGCCCTTAATGTGTATGTTTGTGCCATTTGTATTATCGGTTAATGCCCTGAGACCAGGATTTTTTCTATCTTTTTGTCCATCTTTTCTACAATCTCTTTGATTTCAACTGTATTGTCTTCCATATCACTAATTCTTTCCTCTGCCTGTTCAAATCTGCTGCCATGTGAGTCCAGCGTCTTTTTCATTTCTTGACTTGTGCCTTTGTTCACCATCATATCCATTACCTTTTTAGGCGTGTTATTTATTTCTTCAGTATGTTCTCCCAGTGTCTTCTTTATATCCTTAATCTCCTCCTTCAGTTCTTTAAGTTGGTCCATGATATTTGTTTGGATAGCTTTGATTAGTTGTTCGATGTTCTGCTTTGCTTCCTGGTTTTTATTTTGTGCATTGGACTGGTCCATGTTTTCCAGTTTCTCAGAATCATTTATATTTTTCTGTTGCCCTCTGGTCATCATATTATCTTGATGGGTTTTTTCATTTGATTAGCTTTTCTCTATGCTCTAGAATTTTATTTAGCTGTTGGTTCTGCGTGTGAGTTAAGTTTTCTCTTTGGCAGTTTTTCTTCTTATTTTATTTCCTTGCTTCTTTCTATGTTCCCTTGAAGGCAAAAGGTTAGGGCCAGAGGTATCCAAAGATGTAAGGAAGGCAGAAGGATAATAAAAATATTGATAAAAGTTAGAAGAGGGGCAAAATGAGACTTAAGGATATGAATATTTAACTTGTGTAGGCAGTGTAGAGTACTAGGAAAAAATATGGAGTTCCTACAATGGACTGGGAAAACAAATGCAGGAATATATATATAGTGATTTAGAAGGCTAGAATTATGAGGAGGGAGAGAAATAATAAAGAAATGTATGAAAGGAAAAAGTTAATACTAATAAAAAAATAAAAAATAAAAAAGAAGTAGAAAACAAAATAGATGGAATAGAAATTGACACCCTTAAGTTGTGGGCCTATGAAAAAATGATGTCTCTAAGAGCCACAACAGAAAACAGAAGGCAGAAAGAAGCAGGAAGGATAAGCGGTAGTTTGTAATTCAGAATCAATATATACAGTGAGTGGGAAATTACTGATTAAGAAGCCCAGCAAAGAAGCGACAAGCTGGCAGCACCTATTGAAAAAAAAAAATAGAAGGAAAAAGGAAGGGGGGAGGAATGAGGAAATAATAGCAATAGACCAGAAAGTAACAGAGAGAAACCAAAGTTCCACACAGGCAAGCAGTCAGACAGAGCTAAGGGGGGTTAATGATTCCCCTAGGGTCCACGTGGATCCTTCCTGCCTACTTGTGTTTATCAATCAATTTCCCCACAGGGTTCTATATGCAGGTCTTGAAGCAGCTTTTAGCTATTAAACTAAATTAAAAAGAATTTATTTTTCATTTGTTGAGGTGACCTCCCTTTTTTTTTTTAATTTTTATTTTTTTAGCCAAATACAGGACCCAAAATAATTCCTCCTCTAGACCAACCCCCTTACAGAAGGGGCCCTAGCTGGGCCTGTTGGAAATTAATCAAGCACGTCCCACTTTCCGGACTCCCCAGGTTAGCTGTAGCTCTGTTGTTAGTCAGTGAGGAGTGCTAAAGATGGCCGATTCCGCCCCTTCTGGAGCCGAGCTCGAGCATCACTGGGTTGCTCAGTAAATCAGTTTGAGTGCAGATTCATGTTTGCTCTCAGCCTAATGCTGCTTCAGGTCGGCTTATCTGCTCCCCAAAGCTATGGGGTGGTGCAGGAAGCCAGATCGATGTCTAAAATTATAAAATACCCTTCCCTGTCTTCCAACAGAACCCTCCCTTTTTTGAGAAGTGTCCCTTCTTCCTGACTCCACAGCGGCCCTGGTCTTATCCCTGGGTGGCTAGGGAAATCAGTTCCGTTCCCCGACCAAAATCCCCGCTCTGGTTCACCGGGTGCTGATTAGCTCGTTTGTTCTGTTCACACAAGATCCAGGGGATGCCAGGCAGCCAGATCCCCAGAAAATAAAAGTTTTTCACCCCACCCACGGCTCCAAATGGCCGTTTTATTTAATTTTTTTTTTCCCTAACCACAGGTCTCAGCCACCCGTGCCAACCTCCACCGGCAGCCTCAAAACTCACTAATCTCCACCGTTCGGTCCACGCCACCGATCCGCGCAGGTAGATGTCCCAAGCTTCTCATTCCACGTGTGCACAGCACAGACCCCCGGGCAGGACCTCATCCACAATCGTCTTTGCTCTGGGAGCTTGCAGTGTGTGCCGTCCTACACTAACACCATCTTCTATGCCCTTGTTTTAATTCATATTGAGATATTTACTAATTTCTCTTCTAATTTCTTCTTTCTCCCACTGATTTTTTAGTGTGCTTGTTTAACTTCTGAATATTTGAGAATTTTCCAGTTTTCCTCCTGTCATTCATTTTCAGCTTCATTTCATTATGTTTATAAAAGTGCTTTGTGTAATTTTAATCATTTTAAATTTCTTAAGACTTGTTTTGTGACCCAACATGTGGTCTATCCCAGAGAATGATCTACGGATTTCTTAGAAGAATGTATACCTTGCTGTTTTGGGATGCAATGTTCTGTATATAATTGTTAAGCCTAGTTCATGTATCATATTATTTAAGCTGTCTGTCTCCATATTTTCCTTCTGTCTAGATGAGCTATCTATTAATGAGAGTGGTGTATGGATGTCTCCAACTATTATTGTAGAGAAGACTCTTTTTCCCTTCAGTTCTGCCAGTGTTTGCCTCATGTATTTTGGAGCACCATGGATTGGTGCATAAAGATTTTTGTTGTTTTTTCTTCTTGGTAGAGTGCCCCTTCTATTAATATATAGCATCCTTCCTTGTTCTTTATAACAATTTTGCATTTAAAGTATATTTTATCTAATATTAATATAGCTGGTCCAGCTCTCTTTTTGTTTTTTTAATTCTCTCTATTGTTTTCTGTTCTCTTATTTTTTTCTGTTCTAATCATTGCTATCTTTTTTCTTTTCCTTGCTTTGGAATAAGTTCTCTTTCTTTTTTATTTCCTTCAGGTGTTCAGTTACATCCTTGCTTTAAGTTCTTTCTTTTTAAATATAGATGCTTATGACTATAAATTTCCCTCCCCTCACCTCCTTGGCTGCATCCCATAAGTCATATGCTGCTGGGGATAAGCCTACTTAGGATTTAGAGATTATTACTAAGCACTCACTAGTGATGCATTTCAAAAATGACCTTGACCAAAAGGAGGAAATATTAAATATGGTCAGTTTTTATAGCTAGGTGTTTAAAAGTGTTTCAGGCATTCATTCCAGAAGTAATGCTTATACTCATCTCAGCAGGATCTCATTGACTGCCACAGTGGACAGTGCCTCAAGCAGGGGTACTCCTGTAAGCTCTAGTGACATCTAGACACTATAGGCAGGGCATACATTCTAAGGAATTAGGTTCCCTGTCAATGAGTATTACCTTAGAGCATATTTTCCCCATTGTAACAGAGTTAGAATCATTTATAATTTCCCTATACTTGGCTCTTCTGACCCTTTTATTTGAACCTATAATTAACATTATAATCAATAAATATATGTACAAGAGACTTAATCTTTGGTTTGTTCATATGCTGGTTGAGCCCTGAACTCACACAGTTGCAACACCCACTCTCCAGTTCATTGGACTTGCCCAGGAAAACTAAAAATGATGATGATGGACTAAACCCACCCAAAAAGCAGAGCGTATCTATAACATCAAGCAAGTCAGTTCCAAACATATGCATATTTTTTTGTAAGTTCACAACTTTTGAAATAAAAATATATTTTAAAAATATATATTAGAGGCACATAACAGCAGATTTGAATTGCTTGAATACAGAATTGGTGATTTTGAGGACAGAATATTTGAAAAGGTAAAGACAGAGAACAGAAAGAGAAGAAATTGGAAAAATGAAGAAGGTCTGAGGGAACTGAAAGACAACGTGAAACATGAAAGCATAGGCATAATTTGTGCCTCAGAAGGAGAAAAGAATGAAAAGAGGCAGAAAAATATTTGAGGAAATAATGACTGAAAAATTCCCAACCCATACAAAAGTCATGAATATCAAGATCCAAGAAAGTAATCACACACCAATCAGAATAAACTCACATAGACCTACCCTGAAATACCTGCTATTTTAATTGACAAATATAAGAGATAAAGAGAGGATTCTGAGAAGAGCAAAAGAAAAGCATCACATACAAGGGAACCTCAAAAAGAAACCTTTCATCAGAAACCATGAAGGCTATAAGTGGTATGATGTAGTTAAGCTACTGAAAGAGAAAAATTGCCAGCCAAGTATTCTGTATCCAACAAAACTGTTCTTCAAAAATGAGGTTGAGTTTAAAATCTTCACAGGTAAACAAACCATGGAAAGCATGTTACTAAAAGGCCATAATTACAGGAGATACTAAAGAGAATGTTGAAGCCTGAAAGGAAAAAAAAAGTGTGAGAGGGAAGCGGCTGTGGCTCAATCAGTAGGGCTCCCGTTTGCCATATGGGAGGCCCCGGGTTCGGTTCCCGGGGCCTCCTGGTGAAGGCAGGCCCGCCTGCACGGCGTGGTTGGCTGACCCAGCGAGCACAAGGAGCAAGGGGGGGATAAATGAATAAATAAATAAAATCTTTAAAAAAAAAAAAAAAAAAAAAAAAAAAAGTGTGAGAGTCTTGGAGAAGAGTGTAGAAATGAAGATTATTATTATTTAATTTTCTAAAATTAAAAAAAAAAATAATAGAACATACATGAAGACTGAAATATCAGTTTTCTCTTTCTGACCATTAACACTCTCACAAGACTTAATGATGTAAATTTTAACACTTTGACCCTTCAGTTCCCTGGAATGCTGCAGAGAGCCTTTGTGGAGAGAGATGTATTTTTATTTCAAACCATATGCAGAAATGTGCAAGTGGTTTCTCAGTCATGCTTGTCTTTCTGAGGATCCCTGGTGCATTTATACTCACAATCCTCAGGAGGAATTATCATGAAATATTAATGTTTAAATATCATTGAGCCAAAACTGTCACAAAAACCATTTCTGGTCACTTGAGCTTTCTTAAATTTCCAAACCCATATTCTACTCTTATCTCTTAAAACAAGCTATTTTCCATCTAATTAATCACAAAATATGGACAAAAAACAGGCTTTAAAAGACATTTTCTTCTCTGGAGCCTGGATTACTAATTCCTCCTGAGGATTGTGAGCAAGAGCCTTTATAAGAAAATTTAAAATGCTATATATGTATGTATATATGTATACAAAATACATATATAGATTATAATTTAAGTACATATATAATATATGTGAAAAGAAATTGAAATAAATCAATATCAAAATTCTTGCCTCTCACAAAACTAAAACAAATTAACCAAAATTATCTGAAACATCCTCCAAATTATCAGTTACTGGTAAATTAATTGCTGTAAATTTGAAAAAAAAAAAAAAAAAAAAACATACCAGAGAAAGAATAAAGAAAAGAGCTATCATGGCACAATGTAAACTAAACTAAAGTTTAGGAGACCCACATTATTTGTTGCCTCTGAAAGAGTACTTAGGAGAGAAGGTAAATTGACAGAATTGTGAGATAATCCTGACAATTCTCACAAGGAAATTATTAGGATAATTTCAAGGAAAAATATTAGGAAAATCCTCAAAGTTCTGCATGCAAGTGGAAAGATTGTAAAGAAACAAGAGGGAGCCATGAAGCAGTGGCTCTTGGGGTGTGGTCTGCAATAGCAGCGTCTGCACCACTGGCAGGTCCCCAATGAGCACCAGCACAACAAGGAGGAATGGCGTGACAAGGCAAGTATTCTACCTCGAAAACGGTATTGGATCATTGCGGCACAGAGTAAGCTGAAATATATAAGTCTGCAAGGAAAATAATATTACAGGCATAAAAACAAAACACTTCGAAATTAACTACCTAAAGGAGTTTATCACTATTGAACATTTCAATAAGCAGATAAAATTAATTAAAACGAATCCCCCTTGCTCCATGCCCCAAGATGATCCTTGCTGGGATTTTGAGGACGGAATTAGCAAAGAATGTGATATTCATTCAGATCCCCTCATTCCAGCATGCAGAGTCTTTAAATTCTTTACTGGAATCTCCTTACCCCACAAAGCCTCTCTGTACCTGATCTTCTCCATCATGCCGTATTTAGTGAACAAAGTAGTAGTTGGAAGGGCTTCTTATTCTCTGGAACTTAGTTCATTTAGCTCTCATCACACAAAAAGCTCTTCAACAACCTTCTAAATATGTATTTTTGTTTTTATTTTTCCTATTCCTTCTTCTATTATTAACACACAAAAGTTATGTATGCATATAAATTTCTATTGTCTCAGTGATCACTAATCTATTACTATATATCAATATTTAAAACTAATGAGAAACTTTCAATACAGGTTTACATAAAATATAGGCTTATATAAAATACTCCCTGCATTAGTCGGTGTCTATCAGGGAAACAGAACTGACAGAATGTATATACCTATATATATATTCTTAATATACTATATGTATATTATGAGATTTTATTATAGGAAATGGCACACACAGCTCTGGGGTTTGGGAAGTCTGAATTACACAGGGCAGACAGCAAGCTGGGAAACCTGATAAAAATTTTGTTAAATTCTCCTGGAGAAGCTGGCTGGCTGAAGTAGAAATACATTTTCTTCTTTTCAATCCAACATATGTGTTCCATGTTAATTTTAGAATGTGATTGTCAGTTCTTCAGAAATTTAACAACATTTCAGATTGAATGCTATTTAATGTAAGATTATTTTTCAGCTGAAACTTCCACTTAAAATAATTTTTGTTCAATTATGAATACAGAATATCCTTTGAGTTGTTTGTTTTTTCTACACTGCTCTTGTTATTTTGACAGGTAGTTTATTATTTAAATACCATATCAACTTGATATATTATCTTTTGAAGAGAAGGTCAATAAAATAGCAAGTATTAATATTACCAAGTAATTATTAAACTATTCAGTGTAGTGCTACTACAGGAAATAGGTATGTATATATATATCTTCAAGGTAATTTATAAACTTGATAAAGTTTGCCCAAACAACATAGAAGTAGATTGCTTGGTAGATGGTGACAGGAACACTAACTCCCCAGAGGAAGAACATTCATCTGTATCCTTTTCTTCTTCCTTTAAAATGGTGAAATACAAATAAAACAAAAGCCTAAATTTAAAAGGTAAAAGTACGGAATTAATAGATAAAAGAGAAACCAAAGTAAACTTGCATTTGTATACTATAATTTCCCTGAACAATATATAAACCCACAAAATATTGGCAAGAGAATTTCTTTTCCATAAAAGTTATCTTTACAAAGAAGGACATTTAGACAAAGTTAATGAATGATTGGAATAATAGGAGATGTTTTCCCTTGTTCCAATTTGAAAAGAAATAAATACTTGTTAACACATAAATAAAACCAGTTTCAAATTAAAGGAATATGGATAGAAACCCCAAGAAGATGGACAAAATGCTATATTGAAAATATAATTCCCATATGGATATTAATTATAAGAAGTTCTAATTTATTAAGAATATGAAACATGGAAACTCAGGCATAAAAGAAATTCACTTTTGTAAATATAAGAATGGCAATTGTGGAAAGCTGGGTTTTACCATGCTCTATCAAAGACAAAGTGAAAGAGTAATATTGATATGTTCCAGATAAGATTATAAATGGAAAAATAAAATGTTGCAAATAAAATCATTTATTAAGCTGAGAGTTTTAACAGAATAGGTATCTATGCATTAGGGAATGAATAAATGTGGTGAGTGCTATGGAACACAATGCAGTAGACGGAATAACAACAAGAACTCAGTTATGCTTTAACAATTCTCACTGATCCTTTGAGTCATATAAACAAACAAAAATTACTGAGTCATGTTCCACCACAGTGTGGTGTGTTAGTGAAGGGGTTCTTTGCATGGGAATTCTACCCATGTGCATGATTGCTTTGTAAGGTCACAACTTCTATAATAAAATACATTTTTAAAAAATAATGCGGTGGGTTAGGGGGAAGCTACACCAAATGTAAGATATGCACTATAGTTAGTAGTAATGTTTTAACCATATTCTTTCATAGTTTATAACAATCTTTCAGAACAAGGCAAAGTGTTGGTGGAAGGGTGATGTATGGAATATGGAATATGCATATGATGTTATGCATGTTTGTTTTGTAAGTTCACAACTTTTACTATACACTTATTGTTTATGTATGTTCATGTGTGAATGATATACTTCCATAAAATTTTTAAAATGTAAAAAAAAAGTTTATTTCATTATAGTATTTCTTAAATTAATGAAATACACGGGCAAAGAATTAAGCCTTATACCACAATTTTATTTGCATTAAAAGTGCTCATTTTTTCCAATTGGGGTTTCAAGCCATGACTGTTATACTTTATTCAATACAAATATAATTAGTTAGAATTGGTGGAAGTTATATCCATAATGTGGACATCATGTAGACAGCAAAACCTTTTATCATTAATATAACCATGTAAACACACAAACTCACATACAGCAAAAAAGATACCAAATAATGGTACAGAGAATTAAGCCTAAAACAGTACTTCTAGAAGCAGTTTTTAAGGTAAATGAGAGCAAATTCTGTTTTCTCTCAAGTGGGGCTCATGGAGTGTGTGTATCCACTGTGCTTTCTTTTATCATTTTATGTTCACAGACATAATGTAGAAGTTACACTGAAATAAAAGCCCATGAATACAAGCATGGATATGATATATAAAATATCAAGGAATAAACATGAAAATGTAAAAATTATTTTGCAAGTTGAAACAGAGAAGAGCTTAGTGCATCTATTTGCAGATAGAATGAATTGTTTCATCTCAGCTTTCTACTCAATGCAGTGTGAACATGAGAAAGTGATAAACCACTCTAGATTTTTCTTCAGTTAAACCAACATGAGGATATTAGGATGACACCACAAATCCAATTTTTAACTCCTACTACTTAGCATTTTAAAAAGAGTAGTTACAGGAAGTAATAATTAATTTTATACAAGGAAAATCTTTGTTCAATGGTTAATTTCTGCTTATGTATTTAAAATGTCTCCTTGTTTTTCTAAAAAAGTCACATAAATATTTTATATAAATTATAAGAAAATATATGTATTATTTTTGATTATTATTGAAACATTATTTCCCATTTAAAAACCAGTTCCTTAAGGGAACTTGAAAAATTTTTAAACATTCTGCCCAGAGCACTTTTAATCTCCTTATTCCTCAGGCTAAAGATGACTGGATTTATGAAGGGGGGGCACCATGGAGCAGAACATGGAAGTGAGGAGGATAAAGATTGTTGATTCATTTGAGATGGGGGCAAAAGAAGCAAACATTCCAGAAATGATAAATAAAATAATAGAAGCTATTTGGGGAGAGCATGTTGATAAGGCTTTGTTCCGGGCTTCCACAGAACACATCTGTAGAACAGTTAAAAATATGTTAACATAGGAGGTGAATAAGATGACAAAGCTTGTTAAGACAGGGCTAGAACATACAGCAAGTACCACAGACTCAGAAAACTGAACAGCCTGAGTTAAAATAGTTATGACTTGAGGGATGTCAAAAAAAAAATGATGTATTACATTTGATTTGTGAAGGGAAGCCTGAATATAGTAACTATGTGGATAGCAGAATAGACCAGCCCACTAGCATATGAGCCACCTGCTAACTGTATGCACAAACGCGGGGCGATGATAACCCCATAATGCAGAGGGTGGCAAATGGCAACCTAACGGTCATAGGACATTGCCACAAGAACAAAAAACTTTGTGGATCCAAAGAAGATATATAAGAATGCCTGAACAGCACATTTTTTGAGTAAGCTAAATTTACTGCCTGTTACAGAATTCACGATTGAATTGGGAACAGTTACTGAGATGTAACAAAGATCTAACAAAGATAAATTACCTACAAAGAAGTACATTGGGAAATGAAGATGTGGATCTGTCACAGTAACGGTAATGATAAGAAGATTTCCAGTCAGGGCTCCCAGATAGATCACTAATTACATTAGACCTTGTAAAACTTTTTAGAGTCGCCAGGAGCTTGAGATATCCATGAGGAGGAATTCCATGAAGCTGGTGCAGTTGCCCATGTCTGCTAATGTGATGCTGTCTCCTTGGAGTCAAAGGATATAGTGATAATATAATGTTGCAAATCAAAATGGAGAACATCCAAACATTTATCATACAGATTAAATATTATATTGTCATAAATTGGTATGATGCATATAGATATCTATATCTCATAAAATCTTTATATGATTTTCAATGCTTAATTAATATGTAGCACAATGAAAGAATTAGGATATGGAGAAACATACAAATGCTAATAATAGTTAAGACTGTCACAATATCTTGGTCAGATTAGAATTTGATGCAACTACGTGTAAAAATTAAAGTACAAACAAAAGAAGGAAAGAGCATAAAGATCAAAAGCAACATAAGTTAAAGACAAATGAGTTCAAGTGGCTAAGAGACTTCAAAGAGAGTCGGGAGGTCATCCCAGAGGTAACTCTTACGCACACCTCAGTAGGAGCTCATAGAACATCTAAGTGCCTATCACCTCACTCAGTGGGGTTCCTGAGAGCTCCGGAGATACCCTGGTCCTATATAAGGGGGGATAGCCCCAGAGACTGATGCCTTATCAGTGGGTTCTATTTTGGAATCTGTGCTCCTGAGAGTGACAGAATTAGACTCAAATAAGTCCTCCCTGCACATGGTTCACCAGTCCCTTCTATTCAAACCTACATGTGATGCTGGAGTTTCTTAGGTATACTTCCAGAGACTGGAGCCTCCCATCTACCTATGTGCCAGGTGTGCAGGAAATCTAGGTGGAACTGCAACTCCTACCCTACAGCTCAATGGACTCATCCAAGTCACCTGGTGAGGAGACAACGATGGGAAATGGCCATCCCAGG
>JAKSZT010054402.1:20359-50663 GCA_026826555.1 Tolypeutes matacus | reverse complement strand
CCAACCACAGTTCACACTGTAGACCACACTCTCTCCCACTCAGTTCTGAGTGGTGTGTGCTGATTTAAAATGGCCTACATCCATTGCCACAACAGTACTCAGGACAACCTCCAACTCCCAAAGAAGCCCCTGTATTTCAACTGCTCATCCCCTCCCTGGCAACGAGGGATTAATACATATAACCATCCTTGAACATCCTTCATGAAGACCTTCAACTTTTAGGATGAAATTCTATTCTAGTGATTCCCATAGGGTCTAGTCATGTTGACATAGAGTAGCACTACAGGTTACTTGGTGTTACAAATTCAAAAGATCTACCATAAGTAAGAGTTTATGAAGAACAGAAAGGAAATTTCCACTCCAGTTATGGAAAATGCTATAAATAGGGGAAAAACGTCTTATATTTTCTCCCTGGTGTTTTACCCCCTTTTATTGTCTGGAAATTATCCAAATTTTAGCACATGATAAAACTGTTTGTAATTTAGGATCCTATTAGAAATATCATTTAAGGAATATTCTATCTTTGGCATTGACACAGAAACCACCATAGCAATTTCCACCATTTTTGTTTAATTTCTTTAGAGCGCACATATCACACTACTTGGGAGCATAAAATAACTTGATAGCCCATAGCTATCTACATGTACACTTAGCTCAAGAGTTTGAGTATATCATGATTAACAGAAAAAATCCCATGCCACAAACTTATGACACTATTTTTGAACAGAGAGGGTCAAAAAGTCTCAGAAATACAATACTGAGAGACAAGGATACTTATTTTGCAAACCAAGTGAACAGTCGGTTCACAATCATCCTGTAATTTCACACCAGGAAATGAGCAACCCAACAGGTATATCGATCAGAAACACAATAGTTTCCCTTTGAGGAAGGCATTATCGAGGCTTCCCAATTGATTTTGCATCAGCAAGGAAACAAAATGCTGTGTGGTCATCCAGGCATGTTTTCAATAGACACTAGAGCAACAGTCTCCCCTATTAAGTCTTTCCTTCCCTCACCTCAACTTTCTTGTGAAGAATGAAAAGATGTGTGTTGAGACTCAGGAAACAAATACATTCTGTTTCTCTTTTACTTTACCTCTATCCTTTAGACCCCAACTTTTGATTCTGCCTTTCTTCTCAGTTCTTCCACCACCACTAACTAATTAAGTCAGAAACTTTTGGCTCAATGGGAATACATTATTATATGTACACCAAAGCCCTTTTCCATGATTTTCCAGATTTTGATGGCCCAGTTCACCATCTTTTGGTGGCTTCCCTTGACTACCTTGCCCTCCTGTCTCAGTTTGCCAGGCCATCTATGACAAATAACAAAAACTAATTGGTTTAAATAACATTAAGTTAATGTCACAGTTTAGGAACTTGGCAGGGTTTATTTTATTCAAGAGACTGTAGCACACAAGAAATGGGTTCCCACCCATTGGAATATGGATTAAGACTGAAAAATATATTTTATGGGGTACCTGATCTCCTTCCCAACAAACCCCAATCAATACTTTCTAAGATTGCAACCATTTTATGTTTACTTTCCTAAGTACCCCTTTTCCTCTGGACTACCTCATCTAGAGATGGGGTAAAAATAAAATAAATATTAGAGAATATTTACAAGTCAATCTGACCATACAATTCCTCTGCCTATTTCACTCCAATATTCCCTGACCACCTAAAGTGCTATAATTCTGTTAAAGATTTCAAAACAAAGGAATTACTCATTGCATGTATCTGTCATGCAAAACAGTTATCCTCCCAATCAAAATTCCTAATTTTATGAATATCATTTGTATAATAATTAAGAGCTACACATTTTAAAGGGTACCAACATTACCCTGTGGTCCCCAACCAAAATAATACCTTGGCTTCTGCACTACATATTTCAACACATTCAAAATTGTAGTTCAATCCTCAGGAATTTTCATTACTCCATAACATCGAGTCTTTCAATTACTTTTCTCTTTCACACGGTAAGAAAATTCAGTACATCTGGACTTTGATGTCAGAAGGCTTCCCTAAAGCTCCTCATAATTTTTCAGGTTCTCAAACATAATCTCTCAAACATACAATTTTCTTGTTCTTCTACCTTAATTAAATATGTAGGCCATATATGCTCTTCTCTTCTCTTATACCACCTCTTTTCAATAGAAATCTTTTTATTTCCTCAAAATCTTGGCTACAAGATGACATAGAGCTTCTAAAAATAAATAACAATTTTGCCAGACCCAGGTCCACTAGCTAGGTCATGATCCCTCCAGGAAGGCAAGTCATCTCACCAGGTAGAATTACAACCATTCAGAGTTTCCCTCACCCTATTACTAAAAGAAAATGTAGAAATTTTCTAGGGCTTAAAGGATATTGCTGTCAATGGGTTACTAAATTTTCTGATATAGCTGTCCCCTCAATGACATGACTAAAAATGTCATTCTTGAACTCTTCTTGAAGGCACAAGCAGTATTTACCTCAACAAACTCATGGCTACTGTGACTGTTTGAAGTTCTTTTATGAATCCCAAAAAGAATTTCAAAAAGATTATAAAGTTTTGAATTAATCCATTCCTGTGGGTGTGGGACAATTTTATTGGACAATGTCATTGAGGGGTGAGCCACCTTGGGTCTCCACCCTCTTGCTGGGTCTGATATAAATGGAGACACACAGAGGGAGAGAAACACATGGAGAAAAAGAAATCTACCATTTTGATTCAGAAATGTGAGAGAAAGGACTCCAGGATCACCCACAGCTGAGCTCAAGGAGAGAAGACCCAAGATGCTGAAGGAGCCAAGGCCAGGGGAGAGATCACTAATTGGTCACAGCTGAGTTTAAGGAGAATATAGCTAGAGACAGGCAGACCATCTTACCTGATCACCATGTGGTAGTAAACTAGGATCAACATTAGCTGACTTTTGTGACAAAGCACCTCTGATAGTGCTTTGATTTGGACATTTAATGGCCTCAGAACTGTAATTTTTGCCTTAAAAAATCCCCATTTTGAAAGCTAACCCATTTCTAGTACTTTGTATTGGAATCCCTTTGGAAAATTAAGACAGCTGTTATAAAAAAGCCTTATAATCTTAGAAGATATTTGAAGAACAATTTCATAATATAGAAATAAAGAAACATGTTGAAAGTGTGTAGGAAGAATTGGTTTCCCTCTTCCTGTGGTAAAAATCATCATGTTGACTATTTTTTAATGATGGGAAATATATATCAGGAAAGAAATAAATTCCACATCTGACATACCTTACCTTATTCTGCCACATAAGTTAAAAATACACACCCAGAAATATCAATGCAGAAAATCAGAACCCATGAATTTCAATACCCAATTTTAGGAGAAGTCAAAAAGATAAAGGTACAGAACAGTACTATATTTTTTATCAACCCATAGACATTGGGAACCAATGGTTCTACAAATTCAAATATCTGTAGGGGAATACCATGGATAATAAATCTACATAAAATTTAAATTGAAACATGCATCACAATGTGTCAAAAATATCATATTAATGAATATGAGGTTCTAGAAATGTAACCCTTGGCCTTTGTAAGAGTGAAACCTGAATATTAAATTGTCATTGATGTCTTTTCCTAGAGAACATCTGTAAAAATGACAGGTAGATTGAAATCACTTTAAAAAGGTGCAACATGGAGTTTTCAATTTTCCAAAATTTGAAAATATGAGGATATATTTTAGGCATTAGCGGAATGTGATCAAATATCATACATTTACTAAGATGATTCCAAAGAAGAATGCATGGTCCCTGTATGGATAACAGAATTGATGGGCTCACCTGCCGTGAACCGCCTTAGTGCACAGACACAGGGTGATGGTGAGCCCATTGTGCAGAGGGTGGCAAATGGCAACATGAGAGTTATAGTACATCATGACAAGGTCTGAGCACCCAAACAAAATAAACAGTAAATATGACCAGCACATGCTAAGAAAGAAATTAACTTACTGTCTGCCAGAATATTCACAGTCAATTTGGAAACAGTAATTGAAAATCAGCAAATCTCTATGAGGCATAAATTACATGTAAAGAAGAACATTGCAGAGTGTAGCTGTAGGTCAGTTACATTGACAATAACAGAAGATTTCCAGTCTCTTATGTCAGATAAGTCATTAAAAAGAGCAGACCTTGCAAGACCAGAAGCTCCCAAGGAACTGAGTTATGGTGAAATGGTGTTTTCCATGTCTGCTGATATGCTGCATCTCCTTGCAGTCAAGTATAGAATGATAAGATGGTACTATGAATCAAATTAATGAAATGAGCAGCAGTAGTACAAATAAAAATAAATTAACACTTTTAAAGAAATATGGTGAGTCCAGTGCAAGTTTATAAAACAATTTTTAATGATTTTCAAATGGATTTACAGTAAATTTCATATGACACAACCTGTTGAAAAAAGAAATCTACATAACAAAAGTGATAGAATTAATGCAAATTTCTCTTCAAAATGTAACATTCTTAAATATTATCCTCATTATTATATTATAAGCAAAAAAGTAATATATAAATTTTTAAATATATTTATTGGAAAAAATCCATGCACTTATTTTTCAGTAAAAAATATCACAATATTTTAAATGTTGTAAAATATGTATTGATTTAATAGACACAACCAAAGAGGTAAATTAGTGAATATTTTATTTGAAATATATTTGTTGATCTCATCCATATATTAATTATAATATTAAATTTCTTTATATATATTCTTCATTTTATATATATGGAAACTATTCTGTGATACTTATCTTCATGTTTTCTTAATTTTTAAGCTGATTGTAAGCCACTCTGGGGTGAAGCTTTGCAGGTGGACAAAGTCAATGCTACCAGGGAGAGGAGGTTGCTATAAATATACATTCTATGGCATCAAAAGCCATCACTGCATGGAAACCACCCCTAGCTTGGCATGTGCAAATAAATGTGTCTTCTGTAGGTGACATCACACTAATCAAGTGGGCACTGAATGGCACTGGAATATGGATCAGCCTGAAATGATCTTAAAGGAAGCCATTGAAAATCATTAGAACATGATGAAGCAGTTCAAAGGAGACCAGGTATCAAAGCAGAAAGTTTTGAAGAAGGAATGACAGTAAAGCACGGTGCTTTGTCCCTTGAGGGAGAACCAACAGAAACCAACAGCTTTTTGAAACTCCTCCACCAGTGTAAAATCTCCAGCTTCCTGGTCAGAAATGCACAGTTCCCCATGAAAATCAGGAACCTCAAACTAGTTACCCAGCTATATGTCAGTGTGGATGCTAGCACCAAGAAAGCCTGAAGAAAATTGACCACCTACTCTTCAATGATTTCCGGCAAAGATTCCTCAACAGATTAAAAGCTTTGGCAGCAAAGCAACAGCAGACTGTCTACAGACTGACCATGGTGAAAGCATGGAATGTGGATAAGCTGCAGGCCTATGAGCTGGTGGGCCTTGGACAGCCCGACTTCATCAAAGTGAAGGGTGTTACCTACTGTGGAGAAAGTTCATCAAGGAATCTGACCATGGTCAACGTGCCCTGGCATGAGGAAGTGGTAAGCTTTGTTCAGGAGTTATTGGCTCTCATCCCAGACTATGAAGTTGCATGTGAGCAAGAACATTCCAATTGCCTCCTGATAGCACACAAAAAGTTTAAGATTGATAAAGAATGGTGGACATGGATTGATTATAACCACTTCCAGGCACTCATCCAGGAATATGAAAATAGCGGTGGATTAAAGACTTTTGGTGCAAAGGATTATATGGCCAAAACTCCTCACTGGACATTATTTGGTGCCAATGAAAGAGGTTTTGATCCCAAGGACACAAGATTTCAGAGAAAAACAAATCAAAGGCTATTTCTAGATGTTGAGATTATCTTTACTTCAGGATACTGAAGGACAAAAACTGGATGGCCCCAAAAGTCTGTCAGACTTCACTGTGATTTTTTTCAAGAACAATTTACACAAATTATATTTCATATAGAGGAGATGCTAAGGCAAAACATGAATACACAAGTCCTGCCCTTGGGGTGAGAAAACGGCACCACACTCGGGTTATCTTTCCAAAACTTATTCCCTTTTCTGATTTTATTTCTAAGAGAAATTGTTTTAGGAGGTGGGGGAGAAGTACACACAATCATTAGAATTTATATGATAGTTTTAAATTGCAATTAGTAAGACTTTCTGGAGTGCTGTTCTTGACGGTGTATGTGAGGAATGAAAATCCTCCCTTTTTCCCCTTGCCAGGCCATCTATTTCTGTGGAGCAGCCCCTAGGAATGGAATTGTACTACCCTGAGGTAAATATATCTGCTCCGCTCATGATAAGACCCCAATCCCTTTCTTATATCTTAATGTAAAACCTGAAACATTTAAGTTGTCACAATTCTCAATTATTTTTAAATACTGCATAGATTACTTTAAAATTTTGTTTAGTACCAACCCTTTGTGAAATGGAATTGGCTCTAAACTATACCATATCTCAGTTTGTTCCTATACAAATTTCCCTACAAGGTAATAGATGGGCTGGGCTACAGCAAAAACTTTCTTTGATAAGCATAATTGCCATTTGATGGCATTGAAAAATTCCCCTCACAAACAAACTCTGAAATGATGTGTATAATTTGCTTTATGTTTAACAATTCAGTGTTCAGGTCTCTGATCACTGAGTTTAGCAGGTGGTTGGACACATCATTAACACATCATTAATTACTCAATCATTTTTTTTTTCTTAGAAAGTTGTCATAGTTATGTTGTCTACAATAAACCCACTTAGACCCCGGGATTCAAGGAGGCTGTAAGTGAATGGCTGGAAAACAATTTTACAAGCAAACAATGGCCAAAAAAGGGTGGGAGTAGCTATACTAATATCAGACAAATAGACTTTAAATGCAAAACTATCATAAGAAACAAAGATGGACACCATATAAGAGTAAAAGGGTAATCTTCCAAGAAGAAAAAATAATCATAAACATTTATAATCCAAATGACGGCACCTCAAAATACATGAGGCAAACTCAGGAAAGACTAAGTGGAGACATAAATGCCTCTACAATTATATTGGGGGACTTTAATACACCATTATCTCCATTTGACAGAACATCTTGACAAGAATCAATAAAGAAACAAAAACTCTGAATAAAACATTAGAGGAGCTGGACCTAATAGATATATACAGAATGCTACACCAAAATACAGCAGGATATACATTCTTCTCAAGTGCACATGAATCATACTCCAAGATAGACCAAATGCTAGGCCACAGAACAACTCTCAATGATTTCAGAAAGATTTAGATTATACAAAGTAATTACTCTGACCACAATGGAATGAAATTGGAAATCACTAAGGGCCAGAGAACCAGACTAGGCACAAAGACATGGAAGTTAAACAACACACTCTTAGACAAATGTGGGTCAAGGAGAAAATCTCAAAAGAAATCAGTAACTACCTTGAAACAAATGAAAATGACAACACAGCATATCAAAACCATATCAAAACTATACTGAAAGGGAAATTCATAGCCATAAATGCATATATTAAAAAAGAAGAAAGAACTAAAATTGAAGACCTAACTGAACACCTGGAGAAATTGGAAAAACAACTACAAACAAACCCCAGAGGAAGTAGAAAGAAGGAAATAACAAAGGTTAGAGCAGAACTAAATGATATAGAAAAGAAGAAAGCACTAGAAAAAACAACAACAAAAAGCTGGTTCTGCAAGATCAATAAAATTGACAAACCATTAGCCAGACTAACAAAGAAAAAGAGAGAGCAGAGGCAATTACACAGAATAAGAAATGAGGAAGGGAATATCACCACTGACCCTGCAGTAATAAAGAGTATCATTAGAGTATATTTTGAAAAATTATATGGAAACAAGATTGATAATTTACAGGAAATGGAAAAATTCTTAGAAACTCACAAGCAGCCTACACTGACAAAAGAAGAAACTGATGAACTCAACAGTCCAATTACAAGTAAAGAGATAGACTCAGTCATCCAAAACCTCCCAACTAAGAAGAGCCCAGGACCAGATGGCTTCACAGGTTAATTCTACCAAACATTCCAGAAAGAGCTAACACCATTTTGAAATGCTTAAGCTCTTTCAAAAAAATAGAATTAGAAGGAACATTAGCTAGCTCATTCTATGATGTCAACATTACTCTAATAACAAAACCAAAAAAAGATGCCACAATAAAGGAAAATTACAGACCAATCTCTCTAATGAACCTAGATGATAAAATCCTCAACAAAATACTTACTATCACATTCAATAAAATATCAAGTAAATTATACACCATGACCAAGTGGGTTTCAACCCAGGTATACAAGGAAGTTTCAACATAAGAAAATCAATCAATGTAATACACCACATAAACAGATTGAAGAAAAAAGCCCCACATGATCATCTCAATAGATGCAGAAAAAGCATTAGACAAAATTCATCACTCTTTCCTCATAAACACTGCAAAAGATAGGAATAGAAGGAAACTTTCTGAACATAATAAAGGGTATATATGAAAAACCCACAGCTAACCTCATCTTCAATGATGAAATCCCAAAAGCTTTCCCTCTAAGATCGGGAACAAGACAAGGATGCCCATTATCATCACTCCTATTTAACATTGTCTTAGAAGTACTTGCTCAAGCACTGAGGGAAGAAAAAGGTATAAAATGCATCCAAATTGGAAAGGAAGAAGTAAAACTTCACTATTTGCAGGCGACACGATCATATACATAGAAAGCCCTGAGAATTCTACAACAAAGCTTCTAGAACTTATAAAGGAGTTCAGTAAAGTCACAGATCAATGCTCAAAAATCAGTAGCATTTCTGTACCCAATAATGACCAATCTGAGGAGGAAATCAAGAAAAAAATACCATTTACTATAGTAACTAAGAGTACCAAATACCTAGGAATAAATTCAACTAAAGATATAAAGACTTACATATTGAAAACTGCATAACGCTTTTAAAGGAAATCAAAGAAGACTTAAATAAATGGAAGGATATTCCCTGTTCATGGATAGGAAGACTAAACATCATCAAGATGTCTATCCTACCCAAACCAAAATACAGATTTAATGCAATTCCAATAAAAGCAACACTGTATATTTTAATGAATTAGAAAAACTATTTATTTGGAAGGGTAAGAAGCCTCAAATCGCCAAAGACATATTGAAAAAGAAAAATGAAGTTGGAGGTATCACACTACCCGACTTTAAAACATACTAAAAAGCTACATTGCTCAAAACTGCATGGTATTTGTACGAGGATAGACATACTGATGAATGGAACTGAATTGAGGGTTCTGATATAGATCCCCATATATACAGTCTTCTGATATTCTAAAAGGACACCAAGCTCACTCAGTTAGGAGAGAATGGCCTCTTCAACAAATGGTGTTTGGAGACCTGAATATCCATATCCAAAAGAATGAGAGAGAAACACCATCTCACACCTTATACAAAAATCAACACAAGATGGACCAAAGATCTAAATATAAGAACCAAGACCAAAAAGAACTTGGAAGATAATGTAAGGAAGCATCTTGAGGACCTTTTCATAGGAAGTGGTTTCACAAAATTCACACACAAAGCACAAGCAGCAAAAAAAAAAAAAAAAAAAAAAAAATAGATAAATGGGATCTCATCAAAGTTAAAAACTTCTGCACCTCAAAGGATGTTATCAAGAAAGTAAAAAGGCAGCCAAACCAAAGGAAGGAAATATTTGGCAACCATACATCTGATAGGAGCCTAATATCCTGCATATATAAAGAAATCGTACACCTCAAAAATAAAAAGATAAACAGTTCTCAGTAGGAAAACAGAATTCTAAAGTAGATATCACCACAAATAGTGCGGCTCCTGATGGCTCTGGAGACACCCAGGTCCTATGTTAGGGCAGATAGCTTTGGAGTTTGGTGCCTTGCCAGTGAGCTCTACTTTGGGGTTTGAGCTCCCAAGAGTGACAGAGTTGGACTCAATTATGTCTTGTCTGCACATGGCTCATCTGTACCTTCTATTTAAACCTGTACTTGCTGTTTGAGTTTGTAGGTGTACGTCCAGAGACTTGAGCCTTTGGGCTGTCCCTGTGCCAGCTGGGCCCAGAACCTCAGTGGCACAGCAATTCCTACTTTACAGCTCATTGGACTCACCCAGGATAACTGGAGGGGATATCATGATGGACAATGGCTGTTCCAGGGAATGAAGAGAGTCTGCAGCTGCTGGCAGGATAATCGAATCCATCTTCCCTATAGGATATAAGCCTGCTCTCAGTTGGAAGTGGAGTGAACATCATCACTCCCCAGACTCCTCAGGATAGGGGGAAGAGCTATGGAATAGAGTGGACTTACTGGTATTCTACTGTAGACATATTGTGATTCAAGCAATAGAAGAAATTACAACAATGCTGTGGAGCCAATGGCCACTGGAGGCTCTGGGAGCAGGGAGAGGGAAAAGCAGTTGTAATTACAGGGGCTTTTTCAGAAATTGGGATTGTCCTCAGTGACATTGCAAGGACAGACATATTCCATTTTATATCATCATATAACATACTGGAATGTGTGGGAGCGAGTGTGGTCTACAATGTGAACTATGGTCTATGCTTAATGGCAAAGCCCCAGGATGTGTTTATCAATTGCAATTAATGTGCCACACTAATGATGGATGTTTATGTGGAAGGTTGTGGGAGGTGTGGGAGGTGGGGTGTATGGGAATCCCTATATTTTATGTGTATCATTTATGTATTCTAAGTATCTTTAAAAAAATTTTTTTTTAAGATTTACAATATGAGCTACAGACTGGAAGAAGATACTTGTATTATAAAAATATTTATCTCATAGTATTTATTGTATTAGTTTATTAGGATCTGGAATATGTGAAGAGATAACTTAAACTCTGAAAAAAGACAATACGATGGAAAATTGCACAAAAAAATGTGACAAGCCATTCATAAAATAGGAAGCCATATTGGCCAATAAGTATATGAAAAGAAAAGAAAAAAAAAAAGAAAAAAAGAGAAGGATTGTGAAGTATATATGAATACACACACACACACATATATGTATGAGGGAGTGTATATATATTTACATGAAGAAAAACAGTGTACTGAAAAAGAAAAATGAGATAACAATAGATCTTTTGAAATTTACATATGGGATGGCTGAAATAAAACAAATGCCAGGGAGGAAATTACTGTAAATAAAACTTACATAAAAATATATGCCAAGAGTATGATTTATTAGTGAAAATATTTGGAAAGAATAAGAAAACAGAGAAAGGGAAGGAAAGTCTTACAAAATAATTATTGCCAAGGATAAAGGGAATCCTGCTTTTGAAATGAGGTAAAAAGGATTTAAAAAATTTATATACTTAATCACAATGTTTTAAATCACAAAAATGAACCAAAGAATTAAAGATGAGATCTTAACCAGGACATTATGTATCAGATTACTAGGACAGAAAGTCAGAAATGTGAAATAACAGACTCTTTAAAACCCGCTTGAACTTAGAGTACTTTATGAATGAAATTACTATGAGAGTTCCATATAAGGCATATAATGTTAACCTTCCAAGTTATTAAAGTTGGATAGAAAGCTGGAAGAAGATTGTCAAAAAAAAAAATGGATTTTGACAATAGATTAGGACATGTTCAAGAATCACTGTATTTCAAAAATAAGTTAGCATGTATGTAGAAATTCTACAAATATTAGAGTGATATAACAAAGATCAACTCATCTAAACGAAGTTATATTTCCCTCAGAATTATATGTGGTTTAAAATTAGAAAATTAATCTCTTATATTTAAACTTATCATTATTATTTCATTTCCCTATTAATTGTATTTGGCTATTGTAATGGCTTCATCTTAGAAGAAGTTTTGGATCACAAAAGAGTTACAACTGGGGTTGGTGTCAGAGATGGGGGATGCATGGGAGGAAGTTCACCTGAGCACACATATAGGGTATGTAAAATGTTCAAATATTCATGGGACATTGTCACAGTGGATGGAGACTCACACAATAAATGAGACAATACTGAATTCCAATCCTGGAGGGCTCTGTCACATTCTCTAAAGGAGCAGCAAATGTCCCCCAAGTGCAGGGGCAGTGCCTGGCAAAGAAGGATGATCCACTGATAGGCTCTTGATATTGATGATTAGGGCTATGAGACTTTGCTCTAGAAATTGAAACTCAGCCTACTGTTATGGGGTGCCTAAGGGTTGCCTCTTGAGAGCCTCCTTGTTGCTCAAATGTGGTCTCTCTCTGAACCAAACTCAGCATATGAATGCACAACCTTCCCCCAGTGTAGGACATGACTCCCAGGGATGAGTTTCCCTGGGCCAAGGGATTGCTACCAAGCATCAACTAGCAATGCGACTGGAAAAAGACCTCAAATAAAAGGGGAAAAGGCAAAGACAAATGAGTGTATATGGCTAAGAGACTTCAAAGTCAGTCAGGAGGTCATCATAGAGGTAAGGCGTATGCACATCTCAGCAGGATCTCATAGACTGCCAAAGTGGATACTGCCCCAAATAGTGGGGCTCCTGATGGCTCTGGAGACCCCCTGATTCTATGGTCAGGCAGTTAGCTCCAGAGTTTGGTGCCTTACCAGTGGGCCCTACTTTGGAATTTGTGCTCCCAAGAATGACAGAATTGGACTCAATTCTGTCTTCCTTGCACATGGCTCATCTGTACCTTCTATTTAAACTTATACTTGCTGCTTGAGTTTGTAGGTGTACTTCCAGAGACTTGAGCCTTTGGGCTGTCCATGTAACAGCTGGGCCCAGAACCTTGGTGGAGTTGCAACACCTACTATACAGATCATTGGATCTACCCAGGACAACTGGTGGGGAGATGATGATGGACAATGGCTGTCCCAGAGAACAGAGAGAGTCTGCAGCTGCAGGCAGGATAGTCCCATCCATCTTCCCCATGGGTTATAAGACCCCTCTCAATTGGAGGTGGTATGGATGTCACCATCCCAGAATCCTCAGGAATGGGGAAAGAAGTATGGACTAGGGTGGACTTAATAGTATTCTACTACAGACATATTGTGATTCTAGTTATAGAAGAAATTACAACATTGATGTGGAGCCAGTTGCCACTGGTGGCTCTGGGGGCAGGGAAAGGGAAAAACAGTTGTAATATGGGGGCTTTTTCTGGACTTAGGAATTGTCCTGAGTGACATTGCAATGATAGATGTAAGCAATTTTACATCATCACACAACATGCAGAACTATGTGGGAGAGAGTGTAGAATACAATGTGAACTATGGTCTATGCTTAAAGGCAAAGCTCCATGATGCGTTTATCAATTGCAATGAATGTGCCACACTAATGAAGGATGTTCATGTGGGAGGTTGTGGGAGGTGTGGGGAGTGGAGGCATATGGGAATCCTTATATCTTTTGTTTAACATTTATGTAAACTAAGTGTCTTTTAAAAAATAATAATAAAAAAAGATTTAAAAAAATACTACAAAGCTACAGTGGTCAAAACTGCATGGTAAGGGAAAAAAGTAAATTAGAAAATTAAACATATTGACCTATGACATTTTTTGAAGAAGAAATATTATAAGATTATTTCCATGAAGTCAGAAAATATTTCTGTTATAATAAAATACTATTCATGATGAAAAATTTTAGCAAAAATAACTGAAAAACCTATACTATGAAAAAGTAACAAAAACCTGCAGAGTTATTATGCCAAACACCATAGAACAAAGGCATGACAGAAGCTTCCTCTTATAGGGTAACTGTCAACTCTTGCTACAGTTATGATGCAAATTTGTGAGGCAAGAAAATGAAAATATAAAATGTATAAGAATTCTAAAAGAAATAAAACACCTGCCATTAGCAACAGATAAAATTGTTAATGTGGAAGTTAAAAATTCTGCACAGGTAATATGGGACTAATATTGAAAAAGGTTTTGAGACATCAAGTGTTTGCATAAAATTAACAAAGAAATATCAACCTTGAAGTAATTAATAAGAAAGAAAAATAAAAAAGAAACAGTAGCATAAAATTATATGTAGTTTATATATATATACCTATATATACAGATATGTAGCATAGGTATACCAGACTTTGTGGAGAAAATTACAAATTCCATTGAGAAGAAACCAATATTATAATAATTTTATCAATAAAGATGATATCTATCTTTATAATAGATATCATCAGTTTCTTAAAGTAAGAGGCAATTTTATCATAGTAGAAGGAACAAGACGGATAGGAAGAGGAAAATTACAGAAATATACACAATAGAAAAATAATTCTCTACTTGACTACATTATGATGAAAATTTCTTTCTCAAGAACCAACACAAGGACACTGAATTGGATATCATAAGCCACTTGTAATTTAACTTTTAAGGGCTTACCAAGGAATTGCAAAGAGGAAGCACAAAAATCTTATTTTAGACAAAGTAGCATCTTCTTCACCTTTGATATTGAATGGAAAAAAAAATGTGTAACCGTATGATACAGCCACAAAATCGGTAGAAAGGAAAAAATATACTTGACTGCACCAATTTCTAGTGAGGCTGTGGAGCCAAGGATATGTGAATACATTGCTTGTTTGTCTTCCTAAGTTCATATAACTTCTTTGGAAACCCATTTGTTACAGTATTAGCCAGCTAGGACTAGTTTAGGATGCAGTAATGAATAAACTTTTAGTTTGTGCTGTGAGCCACAATGATTATTTTCCACATATGACACACAATCATTGGGTTGGCTATGGCTTTGCTCCACACCATCCACATATGAAGAACAGGTTATGGGAATACCCTATATATGGGATGTTACTTGCCCTTGTGACAGATTTTAAAAGATAGTAAAGAGAAGAACTTGTGTCAAGCAGCAGGAGAGCATGAGAGGAGCAAGAAGTGTGTGCCTGCCTCTTCCACCCTAGGCGTGGAAGTGTGATGTGGCTGGGGCTTTGTCTACTTCACTATGACTTCATTTTCAATTTTCAGAGTCTATTCTCTGCAATCTTTTTTTTTTTATTAATACTTTTTAAATTTATTTTTAAAAGATACTTAGATTACATAAAATGTTACATAAAATTATAAGGGATTCCCATACACCCCACTCCCCAGACCTCCCACTTTCCCCCATATTTACAACTTCTTTCATTAATGTGGTATAGTCACTGCAGTTGATGAACACATTTTGGAGCATTGCCACTAAGCATGTATTGTAGTTTACATTCTCTCCCACTCAATTCTGTAGGTTATGGCAAGATATATAATAGCTTGTATCTGTAATTGCAGACACTCAGGTCAATTCCAAGTCTTGAAAATGCCCCCATATTATACCTCTTTTTCCCTCTCCCTGACTTCAGCACATGGTTACTCTCCATGAAACATTAGAATTTGAGGCCCTTCCTGCTGGAACATCTGCACAAAAGGTAAAATTAATAGTTCTGATCTGAGCCTTACAACTGAGAGCAGGAAAGAAAGTCACTATGCACATAGATTCAAGTTGTACACATATTCTCTGCAATCTTGCTGCTTATATGTATCTGTGCTTATATCTGGTCCTTGGCACCCAGCATCCTGGACAGAAATAAAACTGAACTGTTGGGTTTATTCTAGAAGTGTGCCAGAATTGGTGTATAGGAATGGCCTTTGATATTCTGTTCTTACAATAGCCTGGGACAATGCCAGAATTTAATTGTCTCCCAGATTTCAAAATGAGAAGGAGCATACATGCAGAAAATAATGGGAAGAGTGGTTAAATCTTTTATCTCTGAACATTGAATGAAATAAATTTCCAACTGCTGTTCTTTATTTTTATGTTCTTGGACCAATGTTCAATATAAATTAACATGTCACCAAACTCAAAGAGTTTAATATGTCTGTAAAAATCAACTTCAGTACCGTCACTACAATATTATAATATTTATATTTAATATATTTAGTATATTTAAATAAAATATATTCCAATATGTTAACACCATCATATTTCTTATAAAAGTTAATTTTATTACTATGTGGGTCATCTGCACAGCTGTTTCTTGGGAAAGACATATCTGTCCAATTTTATATTCAAGTTACAGTCTTACAAAGGCCGTGGATAAACTTCTGGATATTTTCTTGTGGGATGGTGATTTTATTTTGTATCAACTCTTGAGTTTTATTTAAATTTATATTTATACAAAGAATACTCTCCTAAATATTCTTAATCATCTTTATTCCTCAGGTCCCTGATCAATTTCTAATAGTTTTCTCTTTCTCCTTCATTTTAATTTTTTCTGCAATTTGATATTTTATTTAATGGATATCTGAAGCCCTATATTGATATTTCCAAGCATGGGTTTTTAATTAATATTCCTTTTAAGAGGTAGGATATAGCAGTCAAGAAACTTAAGTTTCTCTAACTTTGGTGATTTTTCTGAGTTTTTTTTTGTAATCTTTAAATTATCAAATTAATTTTTATCTCAATATTAGAATAATCATTTATTGTTAGCATATTTTCTATATATTTGTATTTGCTACTATATCATGAGAAATGATATTCAAATTCCTTTAAACTATACTTCACCAATAGTTTTCTATGAGCCCTGTTTCTCGATTTTCATAAGTTTATATAGGAACACTAAGCAGACAAATTCCTAAGCAAGCAGGCAGACAGGGTTACAAAAGCAGAGGCAGAGGTTAGCTTATCTTTCTAAAATCAGAGGGCCATTAGGGAGGAAAAGAGTCATTATCTGCTTAGAGTTGTAAATTTCAATTCAAAGGGGTAGGTGGGGAGTGCTTATATTCCTGATGTGGATTCCATGGAGAACAGGGGGTGGGGAGGAGGGGAGAAAGAGACTGAAGGGATTTTTTTTCCCTAAAGCTGTGGGTTTCTGCTGAGGGGGGTTAGGGTCACAGCACTTCCCTTATCACTTTCAGTGTGAAGAACTCACTTTATCCTTGCTGATAGGGCAGGTGTAGTGGTGATGAATTACCCACAGCTATTGTTTATCCTGGAATGTCTTAATTTCATACTCATTTTTGAATAACTACCTTTCCAGATATAATAAGTTTAATGGGAAATTATTTTCTTTAAGACTTTTTTTTTTTAAAGATTTTTATTTTTTTTTTTTCTTTCCCCCCCCCCCCCCCCCCCCCCGCTGCCCGTGCTTGCAGGTTTGTCAACTGCCTTCTTGTCTCCCTGGTTTCTGTTGAGAAATTGGCATTCAATCTTATTGAGGCTCCTTTGCATTTAACACATTCCTTCTCTATTGTGGTTTCCAGAATTCTCTATTTGGCATTCAAAAGCTCATTTACAAATTGTTGTACAAGTGCCCTTTAGACGTATCCATTCAATGAGTGTATAGAAAAGTTTGAGGCCCAAGAATAGGGGCTGCTCTGTACCTTTTTAAGCGTGCATTGTATTTTGGGCATGGGCATGTATACTTAGGAATTTTCTCATTTGCAGGGTTATAAATGTCCCCTATTCCACAGCATATAGTTTCCTACATTTCAAGGCACTGCAACAAATGTACCTACAGCCAGAAATACTGAGCCATGGTGAGCCTTCTATGTCAATTTTATCAGTGGCAAGATGAAGCTGAAGTTAAAAGAGCAGTCATGGGACATCACCACAAGGAAGGCCACTTCTGTGGATACAATGAAGATGACCAGGAACATCTAGGCAGCACATGCAGGGAGAGAAATTAATTTGTTGCCTGCCAGAGAATTCACAATCATTTCCAGCACAGTAACTGAAAGGGAACAAAGGTCTATGACAGATAAATTTCCTAGAAAGAAGTATATTGGAAAGTGCAGATGAGGGTCAGTTACAATGACAGTTACAGTTAGAAGATTGCTAGTCAAGGCAACCAGATAAATCACTAAGAAGAGCAGACCTTGAAGCACTTGGAGCTCTTGGGAGTTTGAGAGACCCATGAGGAGGAATTCTGTGAAAATAGCGAGATTATCCATGTTTCCTAATATGTTTCCAACTCCCTGTAGTTAAAGTATAAAATGGTAAGAATATCCTAAAGACTCAGTGCAGGTAACCCATATTACTCACAAAATGTCTCCATGGCTATCAATATGGCTTCTCATGAGGAATTCAGCTTAGAGAAATTGGCACAATTATTTGGAAACCTATGAATTCACATATTACCCTTTTCACTTTTTTTTCCTAACCCTGCTTTTATATGCTAATTTTACCATTCATATGATTAGGCAATTTAAGTACATTAAATGAGCTAAGATTAGACCTATAAACCTTCCAGTTGTTTAGTCATATTGATTCTATTTCAGTAAAACATATTTTCAAGCTCAGCCAGGATATAGTCAGTAATTATATTCTCCTTTTCTTCATTAGAAAAGGGTCATCTCAGATATATTCTGTAAAACAGTCTCGCATAAGCCCATTTGTTTGAACACTGTACAGTGATTTTCTTCATGTACCAGGTGACTTGAATGTTTGTTTATATCCCCCAATCTTAAGCTAGGTACTTAAAACCAGTTTCCATAACAATGAGTTGATTGTGGGTTTTTTTTCACGATGGTTTTAATCCAAAAGTGTCCACATGGGTTAGGCATCACCACTCTTTCATTTCAGTTTGTTCTGTAAGACATGATTGTGAGCACTTGCTTTCCTCCTATTCAGCAACATCCATAAAATATTTGATTCTTTTAGATTCTACTTGATTCCAATGTGTAGCCAGAATGCCCTTGCTGTCTCTCAAGTTTACTGTCTTGCATGCACACAGCATCTAAAGAAAAGCATCCCACCTGTAATTATTCCTCCTCAAAGCATATTTCTTTTCATCAGTAATGAATTCAAATACTTGATGAAGACCTAAATTTCTATTCAAGTATCTTGCCTATATGCTTTTCTAGATTTTACTGAAAACTCCTTATTCAAAAGCCCAACTGTAACCACAACTATTTTACTTGTACCTGTCTTGAAACATACCAAGGTATTAAAAAATCCTATTTCAGTAATAATTATGCTTTCAATTCTAAAATGAATTATCTTGAAAGGTCTCATTTCAAAACTATTTAATTTTATATGTAGAAAACTTAGAATGAAGGGTTAATAAGTATAAAAATGTTATTATCATTATTATTTTATTTTCCTATGAATTGAATTTGGCAACATTCTTGGCATCATTTTTGAAAAGATTTTGGAACACAAAAGGTTTGCAAATATGGTGGGGAGGATCAATGGTGTGGGGTGTCAGTGATGGGGGTACATAGAAGGAAGTTCACCTGGGCATACATATAAGGTATGTAAATATATTCTAATGTTCATGGGGTATTCACACAACAGCAAAAGGATTGTTGCATCCCCATCCTGGGGAGTTCTGCCACATTCTCTAGTGGAACAGCAACAATCCCCCAAATCAGGGGCAATGACTAGTGAAGAAGGATGGTCCATTGATGGACCCTTGATATTGATGACTATGCTTATAGACCTTTTGTTTTTGAATCTGCAACTTGGCATAGTGTTGTAAGGTGCCTAAGAGTTTCCTCCTATGAGCCTCAATGTTTTGCAAACGTGGCCTCTCTCTAAGCCAAACTCAGGATGTGGATGCATTACCTTCCCTCCAAAGAGGGACATGACTCCTGGGGATGAGCCTCCCTGGCACCAAAGTATTATTACCAAGCACTGGCTGGTGATACAACTGGAAAAAGACCTTGAATTAAAGGGTGAAAAGGTAAAGACAATTCAATTTATATGGCTAAGTGACTTCAAAGTGAGTCGGGAGGTCATCCCAGAGGTAAAACTTATACATGTCCCAGCAGGATCTCATAGTCAGCCAAAGTAGACACTACCCCAAAGAGTGGGGCTCCTGAGGGCTTGGAGACACCCAGGTCCTGCATTCAAGGTGGATAGCTCCAGAATTTGGTGCCTTGCCAGCGGGCCCTACTTTGGCATTTGTGCTTCTGAATGTGGCAGAGTTGGATTGAGATGTGACCCTTCTACACATTCCTCTTCTGTCCCTTTTGTGTGAACCTACATTTGTTGCTGTTGTTGGTAGGTATACATCCAGGAGACTTGTATCTCTGGGCTGTCCATGTGCCATCTGGGCCCTGAGCCTCAGCAGAGTTGCAGCACCTACTCTCCAGTTCATTAGACTCACCTAGAACAGCTGATGGGGAGGTGAGAATGTACAACCATCACACCAAGAAACTGAAACAGTCAACAACTGCAAACAAGAGAGTCCCATCCATCAGCCATATGGGATCGAAGGCCCCTCTCAATTAGAGGTAGAGTGAGCATCACCATCCCAGATTCTGCAGGATTGGGGAATAAAATATTTATTAGAATGGACTTACTGTTATTTTACTATAGATTTATTGTGATTCTAGCAATAGATGAAATTTTACCATTGACATGGGGACAGTGGCCACTGGAGGTGCAAAAGTCAGGGAGAGAGAAAAAGAGGTGTAATATGGGGGCATTTTCAGGACTTGGAGTTGACCTGGATGACATTGCAGTAACAGATACAGGCTGTTATATATCCTGCCATAGGCTACAGAACTGAGTGGGAGAGAATGTAAACTACAATGTAAACTATAGTCCATGCTTAGCAGCAATGCTCCAAAATTTTTTCATCAATTGCAATGAATGTACCACACTAATGAAAGAAGTTGTTAATGTGGGGGAAAGTGGGAGGTGTGGGGAGTGGGGCATATGGGAATCTCTTATATTTTTTATGTAACAATTTATATAATCTAAGTATCTTTTAAAAATAAAAAATATATATATTTAAAAAAAGAAACTCTACTTAAATTTTCCAAAAATATTAATCAAAATAGATATTAAAGTATTGTAAATGTAGTGACTGCAGAACATGACAATAATATTAGAATGGGTGAGTTATCAAAGTATTTGCTAATGTGGCAATAATTTAACACTTAGTCAACTGATATCCTTAAATTTTAATTTTTAGATTGGAGAAAGCTGAATGGGAAACACTTGGAGGATATTTATAAAAAATGTGATGATCATCTTCATCTGAAAATCTACTGAATCCAAAATTCTAGTCTTAGAGCTTAGGTTCATATAATTTGGATATAAACACAATGCAAGAATCATTGGCTTTAATATCTCAGGTTTCTACCATGTGATTTGTTGGATTTTTATTTTCTCCCAATGAATCTTCCCATAGCACTCTTTACATCCTTGTTCTCATACTGTAAATAAAAACATTAACACTGGGATGATGACTCCATAGAATACGGAGATAAGTTTTTCTCCCTCTGTGGAGTGGAGTAACTTGAGTCTCATGAACCTGACTTATCCTTTCTGATAATACATGGTCACAACAATCAAGTGGGAAATACATGTGGAAAAAGCTTTTTTCCTGTCTTCCATAGAGTCTATTCTCATTACAGTTACCAGGATGCAAATGTAGGAGAGGATAATTAGGAGGAAGGAGGGTAATACTATTCCAGCAGTGGTCTCTTGCATCATGGTGGATTCTTGCAGGAAAGTATCAGAACAGAACACGTCAAGTATAATGACAATTCACAGAAAATATAGTCAATAACATAAGGATAACAGAATGGAAGGATTATGAAGTAAAGAGACACAACTGAGGCAAAGAAGCTGATGACCCAGGTACCAGAGCCAGTGTGAGGCACACAGACGATTTCATGAAAAGAAAGTATCCTAGTAGGAAACAAATGGCCACATAGTGATCTACAGCCATTACTTCAAGCAGAAAGTAGTCAGTTGACTCAAGGAATGAGGGGATGTACACTTAGGCAAGGAAGGCATTGTAAGATACAATTTTCCTGGTTGCAAGGAAGTTAAAGAACAACTTGGGGACAAGCTGTGTGCTAAAAATTGTGTTGAGAAATGCCAGATGACAGAGCAAGCAATACATGGGTGTCTGGAGAGAGGAATCAAGAGCCACTAAAGAAATGATGGCTGTGTTGCCAAGAGATTTTCCAGGTAGACCTGTGAGAAGAGGAAGATAAGGAGCATCTCAGTCTTAGGGAGATTGGAAAACCCCACCAGGACTATCTCAGTAATAGTGCTGGAATTCTCATGTCCCACTTTGTCCTCTGAAATTTACATATATAAATTAGGGTAAGGAAAAATAAAAAATGGTTTTACATGAAAATTAAGAAGTTAAATCAATTCCTTTTCACATGAGTGATAACTATGAGGACAATATATATTGCATTGAAATAACTATTTGTAAAACTTCATTGAATTCACTAATATTTTCTTCAAAAGAATTATACATTGATGAAGTAGGTAATACTTCTCCAAATCAAGGCATGCATGATCTAATTACCAGTTTTAGAAAAATCACATAAGAATCTTTGGATCCAAAACTGAGAATTACACTTACCTCTGTCCATTATTTCAATATATTTCACAATGTTCTTCCATATTTGATTGATCACATGTTATTATTATTAGTTCAGATACATAAACTAACTTACTCAACATTAGGGAGAGAGAAAATGATGGTTTAAAATAATTTCATTCCCTTTCTACAACATTGAAAATAAAAAATATATAATTAACTCACCTTTATATTTCAGGTAGAGGGATTGAAATAAAGGATAAAAAAATAAATAAATATTTGTCAGGAGTTATAAAATAAAGGTGACTTGAGTGAAATCTATTAATGGAGACAAGTTTTGAGCTGGAGTCCAAAGAGAGCTAGTTAACTTCATTTAACAAATAAAAACAAAAATCAATTTCCATGTATTACTAATGTCAAACATGTCATTAACACAATGCACAATTTCTTATTTATGGTGACATCTGTTTATTCATTACTTCTATAAGAGTAACATCTCAAATTGGAAATTCTAAAAATAATGAATTTGTGGTATCATATATATTAGTAAATACAAAATTTCTTAACTTATTTTTTAAAAAATAACAAGGCAAATTCAATGTTTTATTCACAGTTGTCTGCTTAAAATGTACTCATTAGAAGAGGTAATATTCATTATGATAATATAAAAGCAAGTTTTTCCAAAATGTGGCTATTTTGACAAAGAAAATCCACACTTGCAAAATTTTTATAGACCAACTCTCACAAGTTTTGGTATTGCCATTCATGAAATATATGTTTTCTATGACTTAAATAATTATTCATTACTAAGTATGGATAATTGTTTTGTGATAAAATATGTCATATTGAAATGTAAGTTCATTAACATGAAGGGATTTTCAAAATTAAGATGATTAAATAGGTCTCAATGATTTAATGTATCACAGAGACTACAATGACCTTCACAGATCTTAGATCATTATTAGGCAATGACATTGAGGTTGTGCTTCTATTAACAATTATCTTATTGCTTTCACTAATTAAAATGGCCTAATGGAAGAACTATTTAATTTGTAAATTAAGATAAATGAATAGGTCTTCTTTTTATCAATTCTCTTTCAAAACAGGATTTTTGAACATTTAATGTGCTCCAGCCACAGCTTTCTGGAATGGAAATAAAGTAATGATTAAATTTACAACAAAATACTTATGACTCTTACATTCTTATATTCTTATATTCTTATAACAAGCTTTTCCAATTCAGTAAAAAATGTTATTGTAATTTGTATTGTGATTGCATTAAATCTATGAATCAATTTAGGTAGCTCACACATCTTAATGGTATTTAGTTCTCCAATCAATGAATATGAAATATTCTTCCATTTAATTAGGCCTTCTTTGATTTCCATTAGCAGTGTTGTCTAGTTTTCTGAGTAGAAGTCCTTCACAGATTTTCTTTATTTTTCAAAATTTTTTTTATTTTTAAAGAAATCTTGGAAAACTTAAATCTTACATAAAAGATATAGGAGTTCTGCCCCATCCCCCAACATGCTTGTTCACATATGGTGATTCTAGCAATGCAAGAAATTATAACAATGAGGTGGAGCCAGTGGCCACTTGACACTTTGGGGTAGGGAGGGGATGAGTAGTTGAAATACAGGGGCTTCTTTGGGAGTTAGAGGTTGTCCTGAGTACCGTTGTGGCAACGGATGTAGGCCATTTTAAATCAGCACACACCACTCAGAACTGAGTGCGAGAGAGTGTGGTCTACGGTGTGAACTGTGGTCTATGGTTGGTGGCAATGCTCCAGGATGTGAAAGTTCATTGAGGGTGGTGGGCCACACTTGTGGGAGATGTTTGTGTGGGAGGTGGTGGGAGGTGTGGGAGGTGGGCAACATGGGAATCCCAGTGGGTGCCGTGTAATATTTTGGGTAATCTAAGCACCTCTTAAAATATATGTATATATATATATATAACATTTTTGTAAGCAAATACACATATATGTATGTATATTTATATATCATTTTGCAAATGCTTGTATGTATTGTGAGAATTTTGATTTTTACCCACAATAAAAATAAATAAAAAATTGAAAAAAAAAAAAGATATAGGAGATCCCTATATGCTCCACCCTACCTCCTCCCACAATTTCCAACAGTAACAACATCTTCCATTACTGTGGTTCATTTGTTACAATTGATGAACACTTTTTGAAGAATTGCTACTAAGCATGGACTATAATTTACATCATAGTTTACACGTTCCCCTGCACAAATTTATAGGTTTTGAGAAAATGTATAATGGCCTTTATCCATCATTGCAATACCATGCAGTAAAAATCCAATGTCCCAGAAATGCCCCCATGTCACACATATTCTTCCTTCTTTCTCCCCTCAGAAACTCTGCTGGCCACTGCCTCTATTTCCATGATAAAAGTTCTTCCATTGTTAGAATGATATTAAGTCTATAGTATAATAACAATAAGTATACTTTAGTACATTGTTCATTCCCCAATCCTATGGATTTTGGGATGGTCATGCCCACTCTGTTTCTAATTGAGGGAGCCTTAGATCCCTTGGGGTAGATGGGTGGAAATGTCTTGCTTGCAGTTGCAGACACTCTTTGCTCCTTGGGTTGATGTTGTCCATCATCATCTCTTGTCAGTTGTCCTAGGTTAGTCCAATGAACTGGAGAGTAGGTGTTGCAACTCTAATGAGATTCAGGGCTCAACCAGCACATGAACACACTATATATTTAAGTCTCTTGGGCATATATTTAATAAGTATAGTGTTAATTATAGTTTCAATTAAAAGGAGAAGAAGAGCAAAGTGTAGGGAAAATAATAATGAGTATAACTCTGTTACACTGGGGACAATAAATTCTAAAGGAAGACCCACTGACAGTGTGCTGAATTCCCAAGATTGTCTGTCATCCTTATAGAGCCCTCAGGAACCTCATTGGTTGAAGCACTGTTTACTCTGACAGTCAGTGAGATACTGCTGATACATGCATAAGTGTATCCTCTGCAATGACCTCCTCCCTCACTTTGAAATATCTTAGCCATAAAACTCATTTGTATGTAATATTTCCTACTTTTGGTCAAGGTCTTTATACAGATATATTACTCATCATTGCTTGGTATAAATCCCTCAGTGCTAGGGAGGCTCATCCCTGTGAGTTTTGTCCCATGCCAGAGGGGAGGTAGTTTGTTTATATGTTGAGATTAGCTTAGAAAGAGGTCATATTTGAACAACAAGGAGGCTTTCAGGGGGTAATTCTTAGGCAATATAGAGTTTATTCCTAGGTATTTAATTCTTTTAAATTGAATTTTTTTCTTGATTTCCCCCACAGATTGCTCATTATTGGTGTACAGAAATGCTACTGATTTTTGCATGTTTATCTTATATCCTGCCACTTTTCAGAACTTGTTTATCAGCTCTAGAGCATTTGTTGTAGATTTCTCAGGGCTTTCTATGTACAGGATCATGTTATGTGCAAATAGTGAAGTTTTCAGTTCTTCTTTTCCAGTTTGGAAGCCTTTTATATATTTTATTGCCTAAGTGCTCATACAATGTTAAAGAAGAACAGTGACAATGGGCATTCTTGCCATGTTCCAGATCTTAGAGTAAAAAGCCTTTAGAATTTTACCATTGAATATGATGTAAGCCATGGGTTTTTCATATATACCCTTTATCATGTTGAGGAAGGTTGTTTCTATTCCTATCATTTGAAGTGTTTTTATCAAGAAAGAATTCTGTATCTTGTGAAATGTTTTTTCTTTTCAATAGAGAGGATCATGTGATTTATTTTTCTTTTAGGCTGTTAATGTGGTGTACTACATTGATTTCCTAATGTTGAACCATCCTTGCATATCAGGGATGAAACCCATTTGTTTATGGTGTTTAAATCATTTGATTTGTTGTTGAATATGATGGGCAAGTATTTTGTTGAGGATTTTAGCATCCAGGTTCATTAGAAAAATTGTTCTGTAGTTTTCCTTTCTTAGGGTGTCTTTATTTGGATTTGGTATTAGGCTGATGTTGGCATCATAGAAGGAGTTAGTGTTTCCTTCAGTTCTGTTTTTTTTTTTTTTGGAGGAATTTAAGCAGGATTGGTGATAATTACTTCTAGGATGATTGGTAAAATTCATCTGTGAAGCCATCTGGTCCTAGGCTTTTTTTAGTTGGTAGATTTTTGTTGACTAATTCAATCTCATTTTTTGTGATTATTCTGTTGAGTTAATCTATTTCTTCTTTCATCAGTGTAGGCTACTTATGAAAATAAGTAAATATGCAAATAAAATAAAGAATGTTTTTAAATGATAAAAAAATAACATGTCAAAATATAAGAAAAACAAACAAACTCAGTTTGTAAGTTCCCTGTCGTAAGGTACTGGCTGAGTACCTAGCAACTCATTGGATCACTCTTTGGGTCCCTTCTCTTAGGAGGTACAGAGAATCAAAACAGGGACTTGCTGGGTGTGACAGCCTGCCTTTTCAGATCCCCTTACCCCTCTCCCTGGGTCCACTTCAGTGCTGGTTGGGGTCTTTTTTTTGAGATTCAAAGGGGGCTCAGCTGTCCACACTCACTGAAGAGAAGTCATTCTCCACCCTCTGCCAGACCCCTCTTTTTTGCAGGGAGGAGAATGTTCTTACCCACATAGTTGGCTGCAGTGAGCCAGGGAATTTAACCAAGGCTATTCCACTTGAGGATGCAGTAAATGTGCCCTTCCCAATCACTATGGTGAGTGACTCACAGTTTTAATTTGGTCTCTTTTTCTCCTTGTCCTTTTCCCTCCTGGATGATGTCTATCACTCTCCTTGAGTGCAGATAACCCTTGAATAGATTTTTGCCTTCCTTCCTCTATTGTTTTTGTTAGAGAGTTGATCCCTGCCAACCTACTTTTATGCCACCTTCCCAGAAGTCCTAAATGTATTTTAAAACTGTACTAGAGTATGAGTATATGAGAGTCACTAGTATTCTGTGTCTGACTTTGCTGTGACCTAAAATTTCTTTGAAAATTAAATGAAAATTTGGTAGACCCTGGGGAGTGAGAGGGGGAAGGTGCCATGGTACAGACTGGACACCCAACAATGCAGTGATAAAAGGAAAAAAATATATATATATATTTTTTCCCATTTTTTTGATAGTCCCAATCCTTTAATTATAAATTATTTTTGGGTTTTTTTTTTGAGTTTCCATGTATTTTATCTCTTGAATTTAAGCTTATCATTATTATTTCATTTTCTATTCTATATTTCCTATTATATGGGCTTCATCTTCAAGGAAGGTTTAGATCACAGAAGGGTTACAATGGGGACTGCAGAGGATCATTGGTGGGGGGGGGTGTCTGGGAAGGGGGTTTCATGGGAGGAAATTCACCTGAATATACATGAAAGAGATATAAAATTGTTCAAATGATCGAGGGATGGGGCATGGTCACAATGGGTGGACAATCACTCAATAAATGAAGGAATACTGAATTCCCAGCCTGGAGAGCTCTGCCACATTCTCCAAGGGAGCAGCAACAGTTCCCTGAGTGCAGGGGCAGTGTCTGGCAAAGGAGGATGGTTCACTGATGGGTTCTTGTTATTGATGACTAGTATTAAGAGTTTTTGCTCTTGTAATTGAAACTTAGCCTACTCTTACAGGGTGCCTAAGGGTTGCCACCTGAGTGCCTCCTTGTTTCTCAAATGTGGCCTCCCTTTAAGCCAAACTCAGCATATGAATGCATTACCTTCCCCCCAGAATGGGATATGACTCCCAGGGACGTGCCTCCCTTGCAATGAGGGGTTAACACTTAGTGCTAACTGGCAATAAAACTGTAAAAAGACCTTGAATAAAAGGGGGGGAGGTAAAGACAAATGAGTTCATTTGGCTAAGAGACTTCAAAGAGAGTCAGGAGGTCATCCTGGAGGTAACGCTTATGCACACCTCAGTAAGATCTCATAGAACACCAAAGTGGCTATCACCCCACACAGAGGGGTTCCTGGGGCTCTGGAGACAACCAGGCCCTATATAAGGGGGGGATAGCTCCAGAGATTGATTTCTTATCAGTGGGCTATACTTTGGATTCTGTGCTCCTGAGAGTGACAGAGTTGGACTCAAATAAGTCCTCCCTTCACATGATCCGTCCATCCCTTCTACTCAAACCTATACATGGTGCTGGAGTTTCTAGGAGTACTTCCTGAGACTGGAGCCTTTGGACTGCCCATGTGCTAGCTGTGCCTGGAATATTGGTGGAGCTGCAACTCCTACTCTACAGCTCAATGGACTCACCCAAGTCACCTGGTGAGGAGATAATGATGGACAATGGTCATCTCAGTGAATGGAGAGAGTCTGCAGCTGCAGGCAGGTTAATCTTATCCATCATACCCATGGGATATAAGCCCCCTCTCATTTGGAGGTGGAGTGGACATCAGAATCCCAAACTCCTCAGGATTGGGGGAAGACCTATGGACTAGAGTGGACTTACTATTTTTCTGTTGTAGACATATTTTGATTCAAGTAATGAAAGAAATTACAACAGTGAGTTGGAGCCAGTGGCCACTAGACACCTTTGGGGCAGGGAAGGGAAAAGCAGTTGTAATGCAGGGGCCTTTTCAGGATTTGGGAATTATCCTGAGTGACATTACAATCACAGATATAGGCCATTTTACATCAGCAAACAACATGCAGAACTGTGTGGGACAGAGTGTGTTCTACAATGTGAACTATGGTCCATGATTAGTGGCAAAGCCCCAGGATATGTATATCTATGGCAGGTGATGTGCCATACTAATGAAAGATGTTTATGTAGGATGTTATAGGAGGTGTGGGAGGTGGGGAACATGAGAATCCTTGTAATTTTTGTGTAACATTTATGTAATATAAGCATCTTTAATATATATATATATATATATATATATATATATATATATAAATAAATTTTAAAAAAAGTTTCACAACAATGCAAAGTATTGCTGGTAAGGTGAGTTATGAAATCCCTGAATGATGTTATGCATGTTTGTTTTATAAGTTCACAACTATTACTATATACTTATTGTTTATGTGTGTTTATGTATGAGTGATATACTTCAATACATTTTTAAAAAAGAAAAAAAAAAACCATACTAGAGTAGACTTCTCATTGTTATACTAACTGCCACTGTTTGTAATACTTACAACAATATTAAATATCATGACAAGTAACATCCCTTTACACCTCAGATTGAAAAGACAATAACTTCCCACTTCTTTCTACCTACAAGGACTTCTTCCACCTGGAGCTTTTTTCCATCTCTGGTCACATTCGCTTAGACAACAAACATTTATCAGACTTGTACTATGTGCTAATCTCTCTCTATGTGCTGGGAATGTGCTTTAATACTTCTATAACCAGGAATGCTTTTCAAACTTCAGTTTTCAATATTCAATGCCAGGACGTAGACAGAAAATTTATATTTGTGTATTGATCTTCTTTCCTATTACATTGATAAACTCACTTATTAATTTTAATAAGTAGCATTTGACTTGGATTTATGGGCTTTTCAATTATGTCATCTGTAAACAGAGGTGATCAATTTTTGCTTTTCCAATTTGCATACTTGTGGTGTATTGAATTGTGTATCTAGATCCAGGTCCATGTGAGTGTGAATCCATTGTAAATAGGATCTCTTGAATATCTTATTTTTAGTTAAAGAAGAGTGTGGCCCTACTGAATCAGGGTGATTCTTCATCCAGACTATGGGAGGCCTGATAAAGTGAATTGGAAGTCACCAAATCTAGGAATGAGCAAGCATGTCCAAGTGATGGAAGCAGAGGTAAAAGTTAAGGAAAATCAAGGATTACCAGTGGCCAGCTAAAGAATGATACAGTCTTTGGGGAAAAAGCAATCCTGGTTGATATCTTTATTTTGAACCTCTGCTAGCGTCAAAGCCATGGTTCTACAAATTCCTACTGTCAAGCCAAAACCAGTTTGTGATATATGGAATAAGATCTCTGACAAACTAAGACAATACCTTTCCAATTATTTTTCTTGCCTTATTAAACTGGCTGAAATCCCTAGTACAGTGGT
>JAKSZT010054402.1:0-16173 GCA_026826555.1 Tolypeutes matacus | reverse complement strand
CAGAATTGTGATGGGCATCCTCATTGTTACTCTGTTACATCTTACAGGTGTTAATTTGTCCAGTTTCAGGCTTCACTACCCATTAACCCTTCCTTGTAGCCAACTATCAGTCCCTGGAACAATATGACACATTCCTCATAGACTGTATTGCCTAGATCTTTCTCACTCTAACACTGCTCCTGTGGTAATAAAAAACAAACAAACAAAAAAAAATCATTAACATCAAAGTTATTCAGTAACTACAAAATTATGGAATCCAGAATGTCTGGATGGTCAATGAATAGCTCAAAGCCAATTAGTCATAACACTAGCTCTCACATTTGACTCTCACCATTTGAAATTTGCTTTACCCCTTCTGTGATTTCTCATTTTCAAGTATTCATATTTTCATTTGTCTCCTCAGCATCCATGAATCTCACAATCAGAACTGATACCTCCACCAATTCTGAACAATTACTCATTCCCTTTGACTTTTGTTATTTTCATTATTTTACTTCAGTTCTCTAATACCCAAAGCCCTGCAATTCTTTACATCTCAGACTCAATTTTAGAAATAATTGGGAGATTTGATTTAGCCTGGAATATAACCATTCTTTTAATTATTTTAAATTTGAGAAAGACCTTGTTTTAAAGAGTAGATGTCCTGGATGCACAATCTCTCTGCAAATTTAAATGTTTTGCACTTCAGTACATCCTTGCCAAGGCAAAGTTTCAAGACTTGATAGTTTCTGATACTTCTCTTCCTTGTTTTTTTTTTTTTTTTTTTTTGTATTTCACACACACAGTAAGTGATGGGAGAGTAAAATGGAAGGAAAAAGACAGATGGAAGTCAGGGAGAAGATTTGCTCACCCAATCTGGTTCTGGTCCTTGGGGAAAGTACTGATCAAAGAAGTGCTGTGGAAACTAAGAATAAAAGGCCATACCTGCCTATGATTGGCCTTTGAATCACTCTCTTTCACTTTCCTGGCATGATTCCTGTGGATAGACTCAACCAGGTGATGTGAAACTGTTTAATCTTGTTTCTTTCTCCTCCTCGGGTGTGAATGATTTTCAATGTGCATTACTGGGAGCTTCAGACTGCTGAATATTCACAGGATGTTGCCAATATAAGGTCTCCTTGGGCTTCTGTGAAGAATTATTTGCTGGTACTAATGATGGAAAATTTGTGATGTGTATTTTGGGAACCACTCTTCTCATAATCTGAATGTCTTTCTTTCCCCACACTGTAAGATTAACAAACGAAGAGATCTTAACTATATTGTGCATCTTCTCAACTTTCACAGGAGAACCTAGAATAGAATCTTCATAAATGAGTAAATCAATGAATATTCTTGAATAACTAGCTCTGGATGTGAAGAACAGAAGTTCGAATTTGCAGATGTCTAATAATATCTCACTATACTTATCATTGGATTCTGTTCCAATTGTGCCTCATCTTCACTCTCATCACCACCATCCATCACCCATTGTTATCATTGCCTCCACTATCTCTAACATTGGTTGAATGCTTTACAATGAAACAGGTCCACTGCCAAGGGTGTTTTATGTGAGATTTGAGTGTGCATATATGGGATTCACCTTGAAAAGGGACATGTTTATAATATCCACATCAAGGAACATGTCTACTCAGTATAATTGAGGATTCTTCCAGAAGATGGTCTGAGGTGTAGTGCTGGCAGATAAATATTTTCTCTTTTTGAAACTCACAGTCTAAAATCCAAGTTCAATAGAGAATTGGATCTCTCACTGCTGTTGAACAGATTTTCTGCAAACTCCCAGATCCATACTTTGCCCTGCCCCACATCCATCTCACAAAGATGACAGCCAGTGGTAAACTGAGGTCAGCCCAGGACACACAATGCTCAGCTGAATCTCCCAACATGCTTTTGCTTATTCACTTTGAAATGCTAATCTGAAGCTCTTCAGGTCATCAGAAACAGAACTCTTACATTCATAGGTAATCAGAAATTATGAGTAATGCATTAGCTGTGTCAACATCCTAGGTCATTTTCTCTGTGGGAAGTAAAGTAAGTAGTTCAATAAATGGAAAATATATAGTTAAACTCTTTACTTCTCCTGAAAAGTTGACCAAATATCTCTCATTCTCAACTGCTTTAATTCTGTTCTTCTTATAGAAATTAGAACTTTTCCAGGAATCACTTAGTTGACCTCCCTGTCTAGATCATATTACCCGAAGTAAGCTGTGTAGCAACATGTTCCTATTTTTTTAACGATTATTATATTTTAATATTAAATTATGTAATTATTTGATTTAATATTGTTCTGCATTTAATGCATAAGCTACAAGGAGGCAGGGACCATAATGATTTTGTTCCCAAATTTATTCTACATGATAGGACACCTGACCCAGTGCAGAAAGAGTATAGATATTTTGAGTTAAAGAACAATGCAAATATGATACTTATAGTAGTAAAATTTTAAAATATTGATTTTTTTCTCTGTAATTTCCGATATCCTTTCCCCAATTTTGTTAGGTGTTTTCATTTCAGTATTCTGTTTTGCCAGTATATATTGAAAGTGAAGAGATTATGACTGAGGTTCTGCCTGGAGACATGTTACCTGGGGACAGAGGTGACTTCTCCAGATACAAGTTTCCCTTTTGGCCTGGGATAGGATAGGGAGCTTTTTGACTTTGAGAGAAATCTAGGAAACTTGCATGTAGAAGAGAATTTAAAACTTAGAGAGGAAGGACATTGTGCCTTGAAAATTCTCCAAATAATGTCTGGATATAGAGAATACAGAACTGCACTTACAATTAAGACTGTGAATCTAGAGACATTGTGTTGCCCATTTGTGGACAGAAATGTGTTAACAACAATGTGTTGCCCATTTATTCCAAGTTGGCTACCAGCTCATCATGAGACCCTGGAACATGCCTGGTACAGGGATAAATGGTGGGAGCAAGGAGGACAAAATTCTTGAAGCAATTTTCCGCTATACCAAATGAAAGTTTGAATGAAGCAAAATCAAGCTGTATTAGATGGTTTATATAAGAACAGGAAAAATTTCATACAAGTGACTCAAATAGGAAGTCAAGAGTGAGAACCGCTAATGTAGGAGCAGAGCACAGACATTTTAAGTTGCAAATAATCTCCACATTGATGGGAGGACCAGTTGCAATGTTGGCTGTTGCTCTCAGCTTAAAGGTAAGGGAGGTACTAGTACATATTCCTTACCTTGGTCCTTCAGGATCCTTAAGTTTATGTGTAGACTAGTTCTCTGCTGTGGCTTCAATTCCATGATCTTGGAAAACAGCTTCTCCAGGTTCCACCTGGGCCCAATCTCATTTTTCCAAGAGACTTACTCACATTTGGGGTACAACAAATCTCCCCCTGTAGGTCCTACTCAAGCACAGAGATGCAGCAGTGACAGAAAATGTATCCACATTTCAAGAACATGGTGTCACAAGATAGTCCACATAGATAGGACATGGGTTTGCTTGTTGAAATTCTTCAGCTGTGACCATTGCCTAGGGGAAACTGGAATGATCATGGGACACTTTGTGATTTTGACCTCACATTATTTTCTGGAATTTTCTCATCCTCAACAAAAGCATTATGCATTTGGTAAGAGCTTGCCAGGTCCAGTAGTGGGTAATAGGAATACAATTTTAAAGGGTACCTGACCATATGTCCAGATATTTGAAAGGCTAATTGTAATGGGAAACAGTGGCCATCATTAGACTTTAAGATGAGGAGAGGGATGGGTCCAGGCTCACCTGGACCCCTACATCAATGCCCACAGATGCAACTTGTCTGGGATGTAAACCCATATCAGGTAAAAAGAGGCTGAAGAAGCCAAGGGGACCACTCAATTTGCCAACTCCAAGAGTAGTGGTTCTCAACTGGTGGCTACCCTCTCCTCAGGGGGCATTTGGCCATGTCTTGGGGCATTTGTTTGTCAGAGCTGTGGGAGGGTATACAGTGATCCATAGATATGTAGTACAAGAGAAAGAGAAATTATCGATTTAGCCCAAACAAGTTTCCAAACAAATACGAATAAACCAAGAAGTCAAAATATCAAAAATAGCACCAGCAACAATAACCATGACAAGTAAAAATCAGAATCCACAGATGCTAAAATATATTATGTTTTATAGAATAATCAGTTTTCAGAAACAAGAAAGTGTTGCATACTACTGCATACCTACTCTTTATCAGGATCCAATGTAACCCCTCTCCATGAGGAATCAAGTACAGCTGTGGTCCTGCTACCCCACCCAGGAAAGCCTGAGCAGGGTGAAGATCCTCTCTCCTCCAGGAGTTGGGGGAACCCCAGCCCTGCATTTGACTGCCTTGGCTACCTGGGCTTTCTGGTTTGGTCAAGGAGTCTCAGGTATAAATAGAGATTTCCTGCCAAATAACAGTGAAATAGACCCTCACTGCAAATGTGGGTCTGCTGGGTGACGCTCAGTGCACCCTTGGCCAATGGTAGCCTGAAGATGCAATAATATATCCATCCTCTTGACATACAGACATGCAGTAGACTTTTTAAATGTTACGTGCTGTCTCTGATATCAGAAGCTTCCCAGCCCTGTGGGCAAATTTCCTTGGACAAATGTGACTTCCTCTAGGCCAGGGTTTCTTAACCTTTTTTGTTCCATGGACCCCTTTGCCAATCAGGTGAAAACCACAGACCTCTTACTAAATCCACACTGTACTGTGTATTATTTATTAAATACATAATATATTTATTAAATATATCACACCTGCACCAACACATTCCCACAAGAAAATTTTTTTAAATTTAATTTCAAGCTTATGGACCCTTTATTAAGAACCCCTGCCTTAGGCACTGGACTAACCTTGTGACTTGGCACTCCTGTCCTTAAGGGAAAGGCAGAATCATTTTTGTGATTCATTCAACAAAACTCATCTCTGGACAGCTGTGCCACCTCAGCAATGGTTGGAGCCAGGGTTTGTGGTCAGACCCTCAGCTACCCTGAGGAGGAGGCTGAGAGTTCAGCCCTGAGGTGTATCTGACTGATACTTGAAACTATCAGTAAAGAAAAGGGAACTTGTATCAACCTGCAATTGATATGGCATTTGCACTTATAGGTGTTCCTAGGAGGTGATGTTCAAACACAACATGGTGCAGACTGAGGGATGTTGTGGCATCCTGAAGGTGCAGTGCTGTGCCAGGTCTTACCACTTTAGCTCTCAATCATGGGGAAGCCCTGGGAAGGCAAACAAGTGAGCTTAGGGCAGAGTCTGCCACCATACTGACTGGAGATTCCCCAGTGTTTTAAAGGGTGAGGTTCTGTCCCTGTGTGCCTGTAGATCATTAGACTTGATGGCATTCACTCTCCCCATATCTGTATCATGTCCCATCAATCAACTCTCCTCAAGGGAAAGATTAAAACACAAGACTTTGGACAAAAGACACCGTCAGGCCAAGGACAATAAACTCTAAGGGCTTGGGCAGAGCTACTGTTAGGAAAAGTCAGTAACAATATAACTGAGTATGTAAATTAGAGATCACCTGAGATGTTGAAACTGAGAATCACAAGCTTCAGACTTCCCCTTTTTCAGAGAGGGAGAGAGTGAGGTGTCCTTCTCTGGAATGGAATAAGGACCCTTATCCTGGCAAACATGAGCTCAGCAGTAATTCATCAGGCCTCAGTCAGAGAGCAGTGGCCACCAGGGACTTGACAGAGAGGCTGAGGGCCTTCTAGGGAATTTCTGGTTAAATAAAAGTGGGAACATGGAATTGCAGGGATATTGGAAATAAGAGTTCATAGGTAAGAGTAATGCTTATGGAAGGAGGTCAGCTGTAGCCTTAAAAGCTGTATCACAAATGTTTGAACTGAATACAAATCAGCCAGGAAAAAAATTCTGAGATCAAGGACCAGGATCCCTGGAGGATTCAATCTACGGTAAAGGTTTGACCTCTAGAGGCCAGTGGGGATACACAGTTCTGTCTGCCCTTCATCTACTTGCTATAAATTTCCACCTGGGCTTTATCTTTCTGCCTTGCAAATACTGATCTTTTACATTTTTACCCACTTAGTGTTGATAGAATTCCAGAATTCATCTCAAAAACGAATGATTCCTAATATTTGTAAAAAGAAATCTCAGCATGAGAAGCAGAAACTATTCCCTCTTATTTGAAAGCTGTAGAAAGTAAGCAACTATCCTGCACCAGGAAGTGGCCCTTGTAAATGTAAATTTTAAAGACACCCACATTTCAGATTTTGTTATTATGCCCTATGAAAACCTCTTAAACTCTCATCCCAGGAGTTCTGAAGGGCTGTCTCAGCTCCTTACCTAGTTTAATGAAACTGAAATGCACATGTCTGCAAAATGAGGACTTGTGCATTTATTCAGCGAGCCACAAAAGAGTGGCAGGTACTTTGAGCTTATCCCACATAAACTGCTAATCCTAAAGATTTTTTTAATTCAATGAAGAATGAGAAAGTTTGTATCTCTTTAAAATTAACATAGGAAATGAAAGACCAAAACTATAACCATCGGACTATAGTAGAAAAAGGAATTTAATGTAATATTAGGCCAAGAAATAGCTATTTATAACACAAATATTGTCCAAATATTAATGAAATGGTTAGTGTATTTTTTTTTCTTTTATTCAGAAATTCATTCTCCCAGATCTCCCCACCCCCTCTTTGGCACTTGTATTGTACTGAAATAAGACATAAATAGGTCCCAGATGGGACCACCTTTACATACTGAAAGAGGGTGCCTCTCCTCCTTCAGGGTATGACTTGGTTTGGGAAAGGCAGAGACTCTCTCACTCTCTAGCTCTTGAACCACTGCTGGAATGAGTGCTAGAGCTGACTCTAGAGATGCCTCTAAAGCCTGAGTTACCTCTACTCTGGAAGCTGAATCTGATGCTAGATCACCTGCTCATGGGCACCAACCCCTATTCCTGCTCCCCCTGTGGCTCTGCCTGAATGGCTTCTGCATGCTCATGCTGGATAAGGAGGAACTGGGTAACCTACTCCAGCTCTGATCCATGCACAATGAGCTGTAGGTAGGTCACCAGCACATTGAGGCAGGGAAAGTTTGAAAAAATTGGAAAAATCACACAGACAGGTGCACCAAATGGAGGAGATGGCACTGGAGTAGTCAGGTGGGAAATAGAGTCAGAAGCTTGTCCTTTCCTTCCACACTGCTCTCTCCCAGCACTCTTGCTGGGGCTGGGCCCCAGTGCTTGACCCTGACCTTCAGGAAGATCACTTTACCTCACACTCTACAACCTGACCCAATTCAGACTGCCCTGACTATAGCAGACCTCATCACTGAGCAGAAGGTGAGCAAAGAGTCTCAATTATAGAGATCTAAGTGACTAGTCTGACCAACTCTGCCCTTCTTCAGGGAAGCCTGACATAATTCTCTGTCTTTCTTGGCCCCTTTCATCACAGGAATACAAATTCTATGAGGGCCAGGAGAGGCTTTGTCTTCCCTGTTCCTTGCATTGTGATTCACAAATATTTGAAGGATGTTGGAACAAGCAGTCTGTCCTCATGCCTCAGCTTTCCCAGGAACCCTGTGCCTCAACCTACATTTTAAGCTTCAACATGCTACCTTACTCTATATGCCATGTGTCACTTCTTCTCACTGATATTGTTCTACTGATAGGTGGGGACAAAAACTTACTCAGCCTTAATGCAGCTGAGTACTCTTAACTGAGTTTGGCAGATTTGTGAGTGGGTTGCTCACCCCATCTCCCTGTCTGGGATGACAATCTTGTAATGGGGAGGAGCTCGTGAGGCAAGCAGAGCTGTGAATGAGCTGTGGTAGTCATGGGCTTTCTTAAGGGCTAGCCCTGAGATCCCAGTCACCTCTTTCCTACCCTGGGTGCCCAAGGCCCCATTCACAGCTCTCCTTGATATTTTTCCTCTTACAGCAGGGGAAGCCCCCAGTCCTCAGCCATCTAGCAAAAGTCATCAGATTGTGTGACTCTGAATTCAGCCCTGTTTCTCCTGAGCCATAGTCACCCAATCCACATCCCTCATTTTGCTGTGGAGACAAGAGACACTCCTACTTGACCCAAAGTCTACTCACTTTTTCAGTAAGCCCAGGTGTTTGCCATCCTCTTCATTATATGGGAGGATACTTCTATATCTAGAGGAGACTGGATAGCAATAAATATAATATATTGATATATCCTTCTTAGGATAGGTATTGATATTGGTTCCCCAACTAGAATGGTAGCTCAGGAGATAGGGATATGTGTTTCTTTTTTTCAATGAATTATACTAAATGCCTAGAATAAGTGCCTTCAAATACAAGCACTTAGTATATATTTGTTGACTGAATAAGCCTCAACTAACATCTTCCCAGATAATTGAGAAGGCATTGGTCACCTCTTCCAGCCACTGGGGAACCCTGTTCTAGCTACACCAAAGATGTGGACCCCCTATATAGAACCCTAAATGTTCTTTACAAATTTGAAATTGTATTTGACCATGGCCACAGTGTCATGAAGGGGTGAGACAGAGTACTTCTTCATAAGAGAGAGGAAAACAATAAATACAAACAACCGCAACACCCCTAGCAGCCCTTATCCCAGAGCTTGGCACTGGGTGAGTATTTTCCAAGGCTTATCATATTTAACCCTTTATATTATCCCTATGAAATCTGTCCTCTGTCCACCCCACCTGTCAGAGGAGCCACCTGAGTCTCAGAGAGGTGATATGACATTCCCAACACACACTGCTAATATGTGGTAGAGCCATGTCTGTGGAGGGAATGAGGTGCTCAACTTGTGAAGAGACATTCCAAGACCTATTGGATGATGGCCAAGTCTCTGTAGCTATGTAGAAAGTTGGTGATGAAAGAGAGTTCCTCACACTGGAAGGCAGGCACTAGGTATCCCACCAACTTCTCCAGCCTACTTGCTTTGATATTCTTCAACATGCTAGTCTTGGTTAAATTAAAAGCTGAACCATTTTCATACTGAGGCTGGGACAAAGGAGGCACATGTAATTCTATCTCCTGCTCTGAAACCAGATTAACAAAAGTTAAAAGAATAACACCATGACTGGTGGTTTGTAAGGAAGCCTCCAGCTTCATGACTGCTGTTGGCAACTTAACTGAAGTGGCACCTTTTCAAAGTTAGCTAGCTCTAGGTATTAAAATTTTAAGTATGCACATACTTCAACCCAGCAATACCGTTCTTGAGAGTATTGAATACTGACTAGAATATTAGGAGCCACATATAGGTTGTTCCCCACAGCATTGTTGAAATGACAACAGAAAGTAAGTTCCAGCAGCAGTCAGAGGGTGAATCTCTGTGGTGACAGGCCTTCCTTCTGGAAATTATGTAGCCCAGTCACCTGCCCTATAGGAGTCACAGAGAAGTGTTCCTCAGGATGACAAGTTACAGAGTCAGGGGTATAGAATTATGTCCTCACCATTTCTTGATAAATACAGTCCTTCTAGGTATGATGTTTAATAAGATTGCAAAAGTTGTGGAAGTACAGTCAAGCAGAGTAACACATGGGATACTTGGGGTTAAGTAGTTAAAACAACCAAAACAGTAGCAAAATGCAAACACACTCACGGTTCCACATGAAGTAAAAACACTATAAAAGCCTTTTCTGTATTATCACAAATATAGGTAAAGTGGATGCACAAGACCATGGGAGGGGCTGGGCAGTGGGGATGGGGGAATATCAGTTCAGATTCCTTTGGGAGTGGGGCCATGGATCAATAATCAGGAAAACACTGAGAGAGAGTCTTGGGAGTCACCAGGGTGAGGTCTGGGAGGCTTTTTCTGGATCTCTTTGGACCCTAGATGTAGAGACTGCTCTGCACCCACTCTTACCTGTAGCCTGCACTGGCCCTTTTTGGCAGTGTGGTGCACTCTCTTCTTACACAGAAAGATGGTATAGATGACTCACTTGGTCCAATTCCTCACCAATTTTCTGGGTGGAACTCTGCAAAGACAGTGACTAGCAGCCAGGCCAAGAGGCAGCACAGTCCTTCCTGGCCCTCGACCCCATGATGTTCATGTCTCCAGATTACAAACAGAACCCTGCCTGCACAATCTTCAGCCCACGAGGTAAGGAGATGATGGTTGTTGATTGACATCTGGGAAGAAGGTCACTACCCCAGCACTCTTCTTCCCACCTTGCCATATATGATCTGGGTGTAAACACTTTAGGCTCAAGAGGATTCCATCCCACTAAAAGTCTCCTCCCACCTATAGCTTGACCAATCCTCATTCCACTCCCCTCCACACACAAATGCTGGAAGTGGGAATTGTTGTGACTTTTCCCAGAGAGGACCACAATTATTCACATGGTCATTTTATCCCTGCCCTGTGTCACCTTGTGTTACCTTTTGGTGTCTCCTACTAAATGGGCAAAGTCTTCTGGGGTGAGTATTTAACCAATGCCTTTAGCATTATAAAAGTCTCTCACTTCAGCTTTTACTGAGGCAAGAGCCTTCAGAAATAGGCAAAAAAGAAAACATCTATTTATCTCGAGTGTCTCTGTTCAAGTGAGCTTGGTAGGGGGCTGTCTCTAAAATATGTGTCCAATTACTGGTTACCATGTTCTGTTGAGTTATATCTCAAAAGAAGCCATGTTATTTCCCAGGGTCTCTTTACCTGTGATCCACCTTGAATAAAATCTCACCTAAGGCTACTTTGTGCTGCTGACTAATCACTCTGCTCTCCCACAACATCTATTTAACTCTACAGTTACACCAACATAGTCATCCATGCAGACCCTGGGGAGAACTGGAAAATAAACGACTCCAATATTGAGGAGGTAGTGCTGGGTTCAGAACTTGTTCCTTCTTCTACCAATTCTATGACCCTGGAAAAGTCATTGTACCTTTTGGGCCTCCCCAGTCTCCCCACCTGAACCATAAGGATCATTACAGCATCTATTTCCTAAGGACTTTAGAAGGTATATATGCAATAATCTCCATAAAACTTGTGGCATGGTGTCACAGGTACCTAATACAGGAACTTAGAAATGGAGGAATCACAAAAAGGTATGAGGTAGCAGGAAGTTCAACCCAAAACAGGGCTGGTTTCTTCTGATGTGATCTTTTGAAAGTAACTCCCCTTCTTGGTTTCAGTTCATAGTCTATACCATGATGGCCTTCAAATACAATCAAAATCATATATATATAATCCTCTGGCTTAAAATGCTTCAGTGGCTACCTATTTAGAATAAGATTAAATGCCCTCATTTTAGTTTATATGGTGCCTTTAAATGGTGTCCTAGGATCTCTGCCTCCTAGTATGTACATCCTTATCTAATATCCTTTTGGATGTGAACTGGAATTAATGACTTATTTCTAATTAATAGAATTTGGACAAAGATGATATTTGATATCTAAGATTTAGAAACAAAACATCTGTGACTTCTGTCCTCATAATTTTCTCTCTCTCGATGTATGTATGTATCTATCTATGTCTATTTATATATCATCCCTTATCTATCTATCTTTCTATCTATCTAATCTTTGTCTTAAGCTTTCTCCCCATTTCTTTTTCCTTACTCTGGAAAACAAGCTATAATGTTATAGGGTGACTATGGAAAGTACCAAATGGCAAAAATAAAACAGAGGAAGGACAGGAAAAGTATAAAGGGACATAGGCCCTCAGTCCAAAGTGAATCCTGCCAATTATACATGAGTAACCTTATGGGCAGATCCTTCCCAGTTGAGCTACAGTTGAGATCACAGCCTTAGCCTTGGGAGAAACCTTTGAGCAAAATCAAACAAATAAGAGTATCCTGAATATCTTGTTCACAGAAACTGATATAAACCTGTCTGGAAAGCTGGTAAATTTGTGGGTAATGTCACAAACTAATAGATACATAATACAATCCACAAGGCCCCAGAATTTGGCCCTACCCTCCTAATCCCTCTCTTCCTCTCCTCTAAGCTTACTCCTGCTCCACTGGCCATCTTTCTAACCTCCTTTCTGGCCAAATATACTTCTGTCTTTGAATCTCTATATATGTGTGCCTTCTCCTTGTCACACCACTCCCAGACTTATGCAGGGCTTGCTCTGGCTGTGAAGTGAGTTGCTTCAATGGTGCATCATAGGGACACAAGCTCGTAGACACAAGAGAAACTTTCAACAAATGACCTATTTATCACTTGCACAGAATAATACGTCCTAAAGGACAAAAGGACAAGTAAAGTTTTTGTCCCTTACACAGAACAAAGAGTACAGAAGAGCAGGGGAAGAAATCTCATCACAACTGGTCTTTCAGATTGGCCAGAACTGCTGGATCAGGATCAGTAAATGGCAGCTTCACACACCCCACTTTGCAATGGAGAAATGAGAAAAGTCTATACTGTTTAAATGTAGTTTTTATCCACCTGGGGGGAGAGGTCTTGCCACTCAGAATTCCTGCTCTGATTAGCATCTTGGGCTTCCTGTTTCTAGTATCTGGGTTTAAAGTCTGGGTGGGCCTTTTCATTAGAATGAACAACTCCCCAAGGCTGTGGAATGGAAATGGCACAATAGAAGAGAAGGTGAGGATAGATGAAGGCCAGAGTATGGCCACTTAGTGTGTGTCCATGACTTCCCCAGAAAAGAAGGTAGGGATTGGTGAGGTCTGATTGATGAACACCTGCCATTCATTCTGGTCACAGCATAAATGTCTCCTCAGTGAGCCCTTTCAGACCCACCCACCTAGTGGATCTCAGCCCTACCTGGGAACAACCTGATTTATTTTCATCCTGGCATGTGCTCTTTTCTTTCACAAATATTTGTTATACTGATTTTCTTCACCCCTACTTCCAGACTCTGAGCTCCTGGATAGCAGGGACAAAGTCAGTCAATTTCAGAATCTGACCCCATGCCTAACCTATCACCTAGGTAAGTGCTTGGGGCATAGTTCCTGACTGAATAAATGAGATGATCACAGAGCCCTTCTACCAGCCTCTGAATGGCTTAGATCTTGGATATGAGTGCTCATGATAAAAGTTGTAAATCTGAGGCAGGGGAACACCAACAATATCCTCTTAATGACTCCTAACTGGTTCCAGTTGCTCCAGCAAAGCCCAGAGGGCTCAGCTGGCAGAAGAGGCTGCCAGTCCCCTGGTGGTCAGAGTTAGAACTGAAGCCTCAAGCAGGAAAGTCACAAAACACAACACACAACTTTGTTTGATGTCATCAAGGTAGCAGATCTCTGGGAGCCCACTTGGGGCAAAGGAGCAGTACCTGATGGTCCATGGGTGAAGAAAGAGAAGTGGAGGACTCTATTGCCATTCTCTTGGCCTGCACTAGCCTTGTTGTTTCCACTTCACTTACAAAGCATCCACACCACTGTTCAGATAATGATTCTAGCCACACTTACAAAGGATGTCCCCATGGCACCAACAAGGATACTCTTACCCTTAAACACCAGACTTGTGGCCCAGGGCTCTGCCATGTTCTGCCCTACACCTAGTCCACAGTCCCCCAATTCCCCAACCTTCTTATTATCCAGAACAACGTCCATGGAATTTAAAGTGTTTTCCATGGGCAGCACAGCACAGTGGGTTATCCATGGAAATCCAAGGTCAAAGAACACTGAGCTCAGTGAACACTTGGGCAACCCACTTCAAGCACTCCAATTTATAGAGGAAAACCTGCCATCTCTCTGTGTCCTTATTCACACTAGGTGGGTTGGTGGAGAGACTCATCCTAGTTCCAGGGACCCAGAGTAGTGGATTGCAAGACTCCCTCCTGTCCTCTTTAGGCTGCCCTGGGGATGGAACCAACTCAGGTAGACCTCTGGGAACTTTGTGGATACCCCTGTCCACAAGCCTGACCTCTTTCCCCCTCTGCTCCACATGCTATGGGCTCATGGGCATGTTGCTAGGGTACTGAATGGCACTATCTCAAGACTGAGCTCCCTACAGTGATTTTCCCCCCATTTTCACCTTACTGGTGTCTGTTCCACCTCTAATGTCACACCTTTGGTTCCCACCTGTGAAGTTAGTGTGTGTGCTTCTGTACTAGTGGGAAAAGGAAAATAGGCCATTATAAGCAGGGGCAGGCAGGGGTCCCCAGAATGTGGAGCCTCTCCTTCCCAAAGCATCCCAATGAAGAGGGTTGCCTCCTTGTCTAGAAGACTGGAAATTTCTTTATCCTCTGTACCTAGTCTGCCTCCCATGCTCTGGTCCAATCCCTGCCTCCCTGTTCCTCAGTTTTCCAACTGTACAATGTGGGGTTGGATATGGCACTGTGTAAGGGGGTGGCCAGGCAGTTCACAGTACTAGACTCCCTCAGCACTGAGTGAAGCATGGCTGTGGTTCAGGGCTCATGCATACCGGGGACCCAGCACAGGATTGCTGACAGAGCTGGATGTGCCTAGCAGTCCGTGCACACACAATGTCTGGCTGAAGAATGTTGCCACTTACTCTTCTTATATCCAGCACCTTCTCATTCTTTCCTTCCACAGAAGTCTTCCTCCTTCTTCCTCTGAAGTGTGATTTATGGATATTTACTCATATTCTTTGGGTTGGTCAAGATCAGGCTTATAGTATTTGCCTAGATACATTGTTCCAGGACAAAGACACGTTTGAATCTTGCAAGGAAAATAAATCCGTTTTCACTTTCTTTTTTTTTAAACATCTTTATTGAGATATAATTCATACCGATACAATTCACCCAATTAAGTATCCAATTCAATGGCTTTTAGTATTTTCACAGAATGGTGAAACATCACCACAATCAGTTTTAGAAATAGTCATCACTCCAGAAAAAGAACCCTGTACCCAATAGCAGTCACTCTCCATTAGCATAGATGCCCTCTGTCCTAGTTAACCACAAATTTACTTTAATTGACTATCTATTTACCTATTCTGGGCATTTCATTTAAATGGAATCACACAATATGTGGTCTTTGTGCCTGACTTCTTCTACTTAACATATTTTTTTGGTTCTTCCATGTTGAGGCATCTATCAATACTTCACTTATTTCTATAGCCAAACCATATTTTATTGTGTGAATACATCACATTTTGTTTATCCATTCTTCAGGTGATGGGTATTTGTACTCTTTCCTGTTTGGAGTTACTATGTATAATGATGCTATGTACATTCCTGTACAAATTTATTTATGGTGATACATTTCATTTCTTCTTGGCATATAGCTATGTAAGATTGCTGGGTCATAAGCAACACTATGTTTAATCTTTTGCAGAACTGCCATATTGTTATGCAAATTCAATGCAATATTTTACATTTCCACCAGAAGTGTATGACAGTTTCAAATACTCTACATACTCACCAAGACTTGTTATTATCTATTTTTTATTAAATCCTCCATTGTGGATGCATATTCTCCAGATGATATATGTATGTGTGGTAAGCATTAAAGGAGTTTGTAGGGTGAACCAAGGATGGTAATTCTATTTAAAGTGACATTGAAGTCTTAAGTCTTAATTCCTCAGGGGAACATGGGATGCTTGAAATTCTTGTGAGAATTAGCGATCTCTGGAATCCTCAATTCTTGGTGGTAAGACCTACAAATATTTGGATTAGGCCCAACCACATCATGAAGGGTAATCTATATTTAAGGTCAACTGACTGTAGATATGAATATCCTCTACAAAACACCATCACAGTAAAAAAAATCTATGCCAGCTTTTTATCAAATAACTGGACACCATAACCTAACTTAGTTAACACATAAGATGAGCTATTACAGTTTATAAAGTAGTAACTTACTGTGGTTTTGATTTGCATTACCCTGATTACTAATGATGTCAAGCAAATTTTCATATATTTATTGACAAGTTCTATTTCATCTATGGAGAAATGTCTATCAGATCCATTGATCATAATTTTTATTTGGTTAATTTTATTTAATTATGGTATTATAGGTGTTCTCAGTATATTCTTTAAACAAGTTTTTTTTTTCAGATTTATGATTTGAAAATATTTTCTCCCATTTTGTAGGTTTTCTTTAAATTGTATTAATTGTGTTCGATATTTAATGACAAATTTTTATAAAGTCCTATATATTTTTGTCACTTGTGCTTTGGTTGTCACAATTAATAAAACTTGTAAATTAGCAGTTGAGATTGGGTCACTACTCCAAAGTTAATATTTGAAGTACAAATATTAATACTTTTCAGTGATATTGGCTACCTGTAATGTGCATACTCCATGAATTTCTTTTCCCTTTACTTACTTCAGAATGACAATATTATCATCAAAAGAGA
>JAKSZT010054401.1:6803106-6820506 GCA_026826555.1 Tolypeutes matacus | reverse complement strand
AAAATATTACAATATTACTGTTAACTATCATCCTTAAGTTACATTAGCTGTAATTTCCCATGAAGTAGCATATTCTTAGCACTTTGTAAAAGAACATCCGTATACTATTAACCACAATCTTCATGCACTACTGAAATCACTATGTTACACATTCCTTACATTATTCACTAGCTTCTTTTCAATTGAAATATTACATCCACAGACTACCTCTTTCAGCCACAATCACACTTATAAATCAGCAGTGTTAGTTATGTTCACTATAATGTGTTACCATCAACTCTATTCTTTTCCACACTTTTACAGCAAACCTTATTAGAGACTGAACATACATTAAGCATCAGCTCCCACTGTGGTTAACAGAACAAATATGAAAACCTTCTCTCATGACCTATAACAAGTATTTAATACTAATAAAGGGACTTACTAACCGGGTGAGTTGGGGGAAAATACACCAAATGTAAGATATGGTAGTACTACTTTGAAGATGTTCTTTCAGAGGTTGTAACAAATGTTTCACAACAATGTAAAGTGCTGTTCCTGGCATAACGCATGGGAGCCTGTATGAGGCTATGTGTGCTTGTTCTGTAAGTTCACAACTTTTACTGTACACTTATTGTTTATGAATGTTCATGTATGAATGATAAACTTCAATAAAAGTGTTCTAAAAATGTCTGCTGTGAACGGACATAATTTCTTGGAATTCAAATGCTGTGCGACTTTATTCTTTAAACAAACTGAAAACATTTTCTGAATGGATACCTTATTTGGTCATTATATGTGGCGAGCCCCAAATATATCGGCAGCTGGCTTACTAAGAAACATCAAACAGGCAGCGTAGGGGAGCGCACTTGTCAGGAGGCTGGCTCTGGAGCAGAATGCCTGGGCTCCGAATCAGGCAAATTAGAAAGAAAAAAAACGTTCCCGGAGGTGCTGCCAGCTGAGCATGGAGAGCAGGAAAGCGCCAGGTGGGGAAGGCAGCTGGGCACCAGCGGCCCTCAGGAGAAGGCCTCTGCAAGGGTGCAGTTGAACCCACGGGGAGTTGGCACCCTTGTGGGCCTCATCTGCCAGCCAAGTGCCAAAGAAGCAAAAGCACTTTGCAACCGGAAGAGAAGCGCTTTCCTTGAGCAGTGTCCCTTCAATGCCCTCTGCCAAAAGAGTAAAATCTTACCTAATGATTGGATATTTGTGGGTTGCCCTTTTTAATTCCACCAATTTGTGATTTCTATATTTTGTATCTAACTAAGTGCACATAAATTTACTTACTAGTGAACTAGCTCATTTTGAAGTATTCTTTATCATTAGAAATATTTTCCTCAAAATATATTTTCTGTTGATGTTAACTACATTAGACCGGCCTTCTTTTGGTTATTATTTTGAAGTTTGTTTGTTTGTTTGTTTGTTTATTTATTTATTTATTTATTTATTTATTTATATTATTAGAAAGCATATGAGTTAACAAAACAATCATGCATTCCAAAGAGTATTCTCGTACATTACCCGACCATCAACACCTTTCATTCTGTTGACACATTTCTTATGAATGATAAAAAGAAATCATATTATCACTGCTATTTATAGTCCATAGCTTATATTTGCTGTTTTTTCTTTTTTTTTTACCACAAACTATCCTATCATTAACACCATGTATTAGTATTTTATAATGATTATAGTTCAGGAGAGGACATTCTCATATTTGTACTCTTAATCACAGTCCATCATTCACCATAGGATTCACTGTGTTATATGGTCCCCTGCCTTATACAATCTGTCCAAAGTCTACACTCTATGGCTCTCAGTTTCAACACTGAACTGTGCTGTCACCAGTACAGTCCATTTCATCACATTTTCATTACTCCAAAAGGAAAAAATCCCATATCCCCTTATGTAACCCTATTATTGACCTTTAGAATTGATAAAGTACCTTCTTTGCCATTGCTGTAGAAATATTACTGTATTACTGTTAACCGTAGTCTATGCATTCTGTAAGTTGGATTTTTACCATATATCTCCATATTCTTAACAGCTTGTAATAGAAGAGCATTCTCATATTTGTACTATTAACCACAATCATCACCCACCACTCAAATCACTATGTTACACAGTCCCTAGATTCTTTAGCATTCTTTCAATTGACATTAGCCTCCCTAGACTACCCCTTTCAGCCACATTTACATTTTAAATCAGCCTAGTCAATTACTCAGTATAATGTGTTACCATCAACTCTAACCATTTCTCCACATTTACAATCCCCCCTTATTTAAAGTCTACATACATTCAGCATCAGCTCCTGCTTCTCACTCCACATTCTATCTCCTTGTAACCTGTAACCTATCGTTTAACTTCATGGGTTTACTCACTGTATTTAGTTCATATTAGTGAGACCATATATTTGTCCTTTTCAGTCTGGTTTATTTTACCCATGTCGTCATATGCATCTTAAGTTCATTCCTTACAGCAGCTGGATAGTATTCCATCATATGTATAGACCACATTTTGTTTATCCATTCATTGGTTTATAGACGCTTCGGTTGTTTCCAGCTTTTAGCAATTTTGAATAATGTCCCTATGAATGTTGGAGTGCAAACATCTGTTCCTATCCTTGTTTTCATTTCTTCTGAGTATATTCCTAGTAATGAGATTGCCAGATCATGTGGCAATTCAATACTTAGCTTCCTGAGGAATTGGCAAAACTGTGATTGTTAAGCAAATGTGTCAACTTGGCCACGTAATGGTGCCCAGTTATTTGGTCCAGTAAGCACTGGACTAATTGAAATGCAAAGACATTTCATGGACTTTAAACAGCAGTGAGTGGATGGCATCTATAGCTAATTACATGTACAATAAACTGAGAAGATTACCTTCAGCAATGAGTGACCACTCATCCAATTAGTTGAAGGCCTTAAAAGGAGAAATGATTTCAGCAGTCGGAAGAGAGAATGTACATCTCTACTTTCTACATTCAGCATCTCCGGGGGAACTCACCGAGGAACTTCAATGGATCCTCTGGCTTTCAGCCTGCCCTACGCGTGATTTGGACTCACGCATCCTTGCAGTCATGTGAGACAATTTTATAAAATCTCATACTATTTATAGATATGTCCTATTCTGTTTGCCTAGAGAAACTTGAGTATAACAGATTGGTACCAGGGGTGGTTTTTGAGAAACAGAATCTTAACATGGGATTTCTATAGTGGTTCTGAGATTTTTGTAATTGGATCTCTACTCTGCTTACATTCAAAGGCACTAATGACTGTTTCCAATAATCAAGAAGTCACTGACAGTCCATGGGGTGAGTTGACAATAGAAATATGCAAAATATGACCACTGGGAGTCATCTATTTCCATGATTATAATAGAAAAGGCTCTTTGTGAGAGAGTTTTTGACACCTTAGCAGAGTTTTGTGGAGTTAGAATGTTCAATAATGTTTGCTGGTTGTTCCTAAACATGCTAGATACAGTTATAAGAGAAAGGGATGAGCTGAAGTCTTCAAATGTGCAAGGTAACCCCAAGTGAATGGTGTGAAAGTTTGTTTGTGTGCCTTGAAAGAAAATCATTCAGTGGCAGTCTTGAGATATCTGAAAACCAGACCCAGAGTCTCATTGAGTAGCAGAGTTACAGGAAAACTAAAGTCTCGACCTTGCAGGGTGTCTGCTTTTGAAGTGAGGGCATTGACTGGAAAGGAATGGAATCCTGAGGATTGAGATGGAGACATATTCATTGATGATGATGGCAATGGGAACATTGAAACCCTAAATTGTGCTAAGACTTTGCCAGATAAGCCTGTTATCTTCTGCCCTGAGAAGACAGCCACCCACCCTGAGAATAAAAGGCACTCAAACTCCAATCCACCCTGAGAAAATGGCCACCTGACCACCAGCCTTCCATAAGGAAAACTACCACTCTACCTCCAGCCTGCCCCAAGGAGTTATAACCTCCTTCTTACCCTGAGAAAACAATCACACAACCTCCACCCTGCCCTGAGAAGTCTGCTCTTCAACCCCCACCTGAAGAGGCTAATCCTGTCTGCAATGGAATGCCCTGAGGTAATTGGCTTGCAAGACACTTCTAATGGTTCTCATTACCCACACTCACCACCCCTCCTTTCTCCCATTCCTATAACTAAAGTCACAACAAGCCCCCAATGGTGAAGTACAAAGAGAAACCCATGAAGTGATATACTCCAAAAATTTTCTAAATTTATGAACAGAATTCAAGGGAATATATGTGGGAATTGATATTAAATATGTGTGATATAGGTGGAAGGAATATAAAGTTTTATCAGTCTTAATTTATTGATATGGGACCACTAGGCAGAGATTCTGGATGCAATGTTGTAGCTTGAGTGGGTAGAAAGAGCTCTGTTAGTTCAGGTGGCTGGCTGAAACATGGACCAAAGGATGGTTGATGTTGCCTGAGGTCTAGATGCCAGAATTGCCCTAGTATACTGTAGATGAGGGGATCCAACAGCTTAGAGAGATTAGAACGTAAGTTCTGTTTCCTTAGAGAGCCCTGACTAAAACACTGTCCTCCACAGAAGCTGCACCATTTTACATTCCCACCAACAGTAAAAGAGTCTTCCCATTTCTACATATACTCTCCAGCACTTGTAATTTTCTGCCTTTTTAATAATGGCCATTCCGTAAATTATGAAATGTATTAGAGGTTCCCCATTATGAGGCTTGCAATGATTAAAAGCTCATAAGTCTGTGATTCAATACTCTCCTGACATAAATTGAATTAAGGCAGCCTCTAACCATAACTCCCCTGACCAATTGAATAAGCCATAGCCTACAGGCTAGGAGGAGCCCATCCCCTTCCAGGAATGTACAAAGGAGTCATATAGAAGTGGAGCAGATAAGGGCCTTCACCCCAGCTGGTCCCAGGCAATACCAACCCCTCCCACATTCCAAGAATACTCTACCTCTTAACACACTACCCTCTAGCCATTTTGTCCCAGGCTGTACTTCTTTCCCTGCCTATTGATATACTGTATAAAGTCATATCCACTACCTTTCATGAGTAGGCTGAGGTCTCTTTTCAGACCCCCATCATGCTAGTGGGGAGGCTGAAAGTCTATTCTTCAGACCCCTCCATTGGCAGAGCTTCCCAATAAACTTTCTGCCTGCAATCATGAGTCTCTGCATCCCAGTGAGCACTGTTTTTCTCTAACAAAATGATATCTCATTGTAGTTTTGATCTTCATTTCCCTTATTGCTATTGATGTTGAGCATCTTCCCATTTGCTTTGTGGCCGTTTGTGTTTCTTCTTTGGAAGAATATCTGTTCAAGTCTTTTGTCCATTTTTAAATTGGGTTGCATGTCTTTTAATCATTGTTTTGTAGAATCTTTTTATATAATATGGAGATCAAACCTTTATCGGATATGTGGTTTCTGAAAATTTTCCAGTTCATTGGACTCATTGTGTGTTCCCTAGTGGCAACACTCCTTCTTTTAGAACAGACCTGTAGACTGGCAGAGCTTAAGTTTGCAGGGAGAGCAAGCAAAATTTTCCTAGTGTGTCACTAGGGATAATAGAGAGTGGTGCCACTCCGATTTCTACCCTTTGATTCCTGGACCCATGAGTCCTGGCTATGGGAGAAACAGCACCTTAGAGTGGATGCCGATTTAGAGCATATACAGCCTCCTGAAAAACATTGCTCCAGTCCTGCAAGGTATTGACACCTAGTTGGTGCCATAGCTGAGTTTTCAAAAGGCCATTCTACCATCTATCAATCCAAATGCTTCAGAATGATGAGGAACATGGTAAGACCAGTGAATTCCATGGATATGTGTCCATTCCTACACATTATTTATTGTGAAATGAGTTCCTTGAGCAGAAGCAATGCTGTGTGGAATGCCTTGGCAGTAGATAAGACATTTGGTAAGTCCATGGATGGTAGTTTTGGAAGAAACATTGCATGAAGGAAATGCAAACCCATATCGCGAGTATGTATCTATTCCAATTAAAACAAAACACTGCCCCTTCCATGGTGGTCCAATGTAATCGACCTACCACCAAGTAGCAGGCTGATTACCTCGGGGAATGGTGCCATTTTGGGGGCTGAGTGTGGGTTGCTACTTGCAGATTGGGCACTCAGTAGTGGCTGTAGCCAAGTCAGCCTTGGTGAGGGAGAGTCCATGTTGCTGATACCATGCATAACCTTCATCCCTTCCTCCATGGCCACTTTGTTTATGAGCCCATTGGGCCATGACAGGAGTGATAGGGAAAGAGTCTGAGCATCAGCCACAGAACAAGTCATATTATCCACTTGATTATTAAAATCTTCCCTCTGGTGGGCATTTATATGGGACAGAAATATTTTCGTGGTTTTTTGCCTACTCAGAAAGGTCTATCCACATACTTCTTCCCCAGACCTCTTTGTCACCAATTTTTCAATCATGTTCCTTTCAAGTCCCTGATCATCCAGCCAAATCATTGGCAAAAGCCCATGAATCAATGTACAAATAAATGCACCTCTGGCCACTTCTTCTTCCAAGTAAAATGAACAACAAGATGCACTGCTTAAAGTTCTGCCCACTGGGAGGACTGGCCCTCACCACTGTCCTTCAGGGATGTCCCAGAAAAAGGGCTGCAGTGCTGCAGCTGTCCACTTTTCGGTGGTACCTAGCTATCATGCAAAGCCATCTGTAAACCAGGTCAGAGTTTTCTTTTCTTCAGTCAACTGATTGTAAGGGATTCCCCAAGAGGCCAAACTGTGGGCTGGGAAAGAGAAGGTAACATGGCAGGGGTGGTAGTCATGGGCATTTGGGTTGCATCCTCATGTAATTTACTTGTGCCTTTAGGACCCGATCGAGCCCTATCTCGTATATGCCACTTCCACTTTAATAAGGAGTGCCTCTGTGCATGCCCAACTTTATGGTTTGGTAGGTCTGACAATACCCACTTCACGATAGGCAACTCAGGTCCCATGGTAAGTTGATGGCCCATGGTTAAGTGTTCAGTATCTACTAAGGCCCAGTAGCAGGCCAAAAGCTATTTCTCAAAAGGAGAGTAGATGTCTACAGAGGATGGCAGGCTTTGCTCCAAAATCCTAAGGGTCTGCATTGTGATTCTCCTACAGGGGCCTGCCAAAGGCTCCACACAGCATGTCCATTTGCCACTGAGACTTCTAGCACCATTGGATCTGCTGGAACATATGGCTCAAGTGGCAGTGCAGCTTGCACAGCAGCCTGGACCTGTTGCAGAGCCTCCTCTTGTTCCGGTCTACAAATAAAGCTAGCAGCTTTTCTGGTCACTCAGTAAATGGGCCAGAGTAGCACACCCAAAAAGGAATGTGTTGTCTCCAAAAGCCAAAGAGTCCAACTAAGTGTTGGGCCACTTTTTTGGTCATAGGTGGGGCCAGATGCAAGAGCTTATTCTTCACTTTAGAGGGGATATCTCGACTTGCCCTACACCACTGGACACCTAGAAATTTCACTGAAGTGGAAGGACCTTGTGTTTTTGTTGGATTCATCTCCCATCCTCTGTCATACAAATTCCTTTCCAATAAGTCTAGTGTCTTTGTTACTTCTTGCTCACTAGGTCCTATCAACATGATATCATCAATATAATGGATGAGTGTGATGTTTTGTGGGAGGGAGAGAAGATCAAGGTCCCTGCGGACAATATTATGACATAGAGCTGGAGAGTTGATATACTCCCGAGGCAGGACAGTGAAGGTATTTTGCTGGCCTTGCCAGCTGAAAGCAATCTGTTTCTGGTGGTCCTTACTAATGGCAATTGAGGAAAAAGCATTTGCCAGGTCAACAGCTACATACCAGTTGCCAGGGGATGTGTTGATTTGCTCAAGCAATGATACCACATCTGGGACAGCAGCTGCAATTGGAGTCACCACCTGGTCAAAGTTTACAATAATCTACAGTCATCCTCCAAGAACCATCTGTTTTTTGCACAGGACAAATAGAGTTGAATGGGGATATGGTGGGAATCACCACCCCTGCATCCTTCAGATCATTGTTGTTGGCACTGATTTCTGAATCCTTCCAGGAATTCAGTATTGATTTTGATTTCCTATTTTGCTAGGCAGAGGCAGTTCTAGTGGCTTCCACTTGGCCTTTCCTACCATAATAGCTCTCACTCCACAAGTCGTGGATCCAAATGGGGATTCTGCCAGTTAAATGAGTATGTCTATTCCAATTATGCATTCTGGAACTGGGGAAATAACTACAGAATGGGTCCAGGGACCCACTGGACCCACTGTGAGATGGACCTGAGCAAAAACCCCATCAATCACCTGACCACCATGAGCCCCTGCTCTGACTGGTGAACCACAATGACATTTTGGGTCTCCTGGAATTAATGTCACTTCTGAGCCAGTGTCTAATAATCCCCAAAACGTCTGATCATTTCCTTTTCCCCAATTCACAGTTACTCTGGTAAAAGGCTGTAGGTCTTCTTGGAGAAGGGTGGGAGGAAAATTAACAGAATAAATTTTTGGCAGTTTAACAGGATCCTTCCCCAAGGGGACCTGGCCTTCTCATTCAAGGGGCTCTGAGTCTGTAAACTTCTCAAGTCTGAGAATTGATTAAAAGGCCTGATTCTCTGCGTCTGTAATTTGAGTTAGGGTTTTGTTCCCTTGACCTAGAACACTTCTGCTTATATAGATCCAGAAGAAATTTAGTAGACTGCCCATGTATATCACTTCTAGGTACCCCATGATCTATTAGCCAGTGCCATAACTCCATGCAACTCAGACTATTCTGTGTGCTGCTTTGACTCTGTCTTTCATTGCAGTAGCCATGCCGACATTGTCTTTGGCGATTAACTGCAGATACTTGACCTTCAATGGCCCAAGAGCCAATCATCCCCATAATGTTTCAGGATTCTAATTACATTACAGCTCTTCCTACAATAATATCTGGACCACAGAGAAGAGCTACCACAGAGCTCTTCAGGGAAGATGGAGTTAGTCTTTACAAATTTATTCCTCACAGTCCTGGTTAAAGGTGTGTCGTCTGGACATTCCTGGGGTGGGTAGGCAGGTCTCAAATGGTAAATCCATTCTAGCATTCCAATCTCTTTCAGCCTTTGAATTCCCTCCTCTACTGTACACCAGGGCAAATCAGGCATCTCAACCTGAAACATGCTAGGCCAACTTTTGTCCGTATTTCAGTCAGCCACCCGAACAAACTGTTAGAGCCCTTTCTAAACCCTCGCACTACAGCACTGAATCCAGAATTTCTGCTTAGTGGGCCCATGTCAATAAATTCAGTGTGATACAACTTTATATTCCTTCCATCATTATCCCATACCCCTAGTATCCATTCCTACACATATCCCCCTGATTTCTGTCTATATAAGTTGGAAAACTCATGCAGTTCTTTCAGAGTATAGCGTACTTCCTTATGGGTCACTGTTAGAGAAAAACGGCTCTCACTGGGATAGAGGGACTGATGGTTGCAGGGAGAAAGTTTATTGGGAAGCTCTCCCAATGGATCGGGTCTGAAGAATAGACTTCAGCCCCCTTTCCCTGGCACCCGCCAGCATGGCATGGGTCTGAATAGAGACTTTAGCCCACCTCCAGAGGGTCGTGGATATGGCTTTATATAGCAAATCAATAGGCTGGGAAACTGAGTAGAACCTGGAGCCAAATGGCCAGGAAGGAGTGGGCTAGGTGGTATTGGAATGTGGGAGGGGTTGGTGGTGATTGGGCCCAGAGTGGTCAATGGCCCTTATCTGCTCCACTTTGTTTATTCTTGGGAGGGGATGGCCTGTGATGGCTTCCTCAATTGGTCTGGTTGGTTATGACTGGTGGCTGCCTTTCTTCAATCTCTGCCACAGGGGCATTGATTCACAGTGCTATGACTTGTCAATCATTGTATACTTCATAAAGGGAAACTCTAACAGTCGCACTTTGTATTTCTCCTTTGGGGGCTTGTTGTGATTTTAGTCTAGTAATAGGAGAAGAGGGGTGGTGGGAGTGGATACGGAGAAGGGTTAGAAATGTCTTGCAAGCAATGACCTCAGGGCATTCCTTTCCATTTTCTTCTGGTGAGATGAGATTAATCTCTTCAGGCACTGGTTGGAAGGCAGATTCCTCATGGCAGGGTGAAGTTTGGGCAGTGCATGCTGGAGTCAGGTTGGTACCTGCTCAGGGCTGGGAAATGGTCCAGACTCCTCAGGGCAGGGCAGAGGCTGGGCAGTACATGCTGGAGTTTGGCTGGTGCTTGCCTCAGGGCTTGGAGGCAAGCCAGAGGCTAGGAAGTGCAGGCTTCAGTTTGGCTAGCACCCATCTCAGGGCAGGAAGGTGGTCTGGACTCCATGGGGCAGGCTGGAGACTGAGTGATACAAGGTTGACAGAGTGTGGTCTCCACAGGGCAAGGCCATTACAGGTTTATCTGTTAAAGTCTCAGCAGAATTTAGGGTTCCAATGTCCTCATCAATATTATCATCATTCCATATGTCTCCATCCCAATCCTCTGCATTCCACTCCTTTCCCATCAATACCTTCATGTTAACTGCAGATACTCTGTGCGGTTGAGATTTTAGTTTCCCTTGGTAACTCTGCTACTCATGCACTGAGAGTCTGAGTTTCATTCTCAGGTATCTCAAGCCTTTCGCTGCAAGACAAGATTTTCTTTCAGACCACACATAACAACTTTCACATCATTCATGCGGTGATTCAGTTTCAAATTTGAAGCCTTTAGCTCATCTCCTTCTTTTGTAACTGTATCCAGAATATCTAGGAGGAGCCAGCCAACATCATTATACTTTTTGACTACACAAAACTCTGTTAGAGTGTTGAAAACACTCTCACCCAGATCCTTGCCTGTTATAAGCATGGAAGTAAGGGAATCCAGTGATGACATTTTGCCTATCTCTATTGCCATCTCATGCCATGGACTGTTAGTGGCCTCTGCGTTATTGGAAATGGAGTCATTCGTACCCTTGAGCCCAATTAGAGTAGAGAGCCAATTGCAAAACTTGCAGAACCACCTCAGACATCCCATGTTTAAGATTTGGTTCCTCAGGAACCACTGCTGGTACCAAGCTGTATTAGTCAGTGTTGTTTTGGGAAACAGAATCAACAGGAGATATCTGTAAATAGTATGAGATTTATAATATTCTCTCATGTGACCGTGGGGATGCACAAGTCCAGGTTCTGCAGAGAGGCTGCAAACCAGGGGCTCCGGTGAAAGTCTAATGAAGGTCTTTGATGAATTTCCAGGAGATGTTGGCTGTCCAAAGATGAGCTGGGACATTCTCTCTGAATGTCGAAATCACTTCCCCTTTTAAGGCATCCAACTGATTAGATAAAACATCACTCATTGCTGACAGCAATATCCAAGGTTGATCATAGATGCAATCAGCCATCCATGCAGTAAATTCACTGATGATTAAAGCCCATAAATATCCTTATATTACAATTAGCCCAGTGCTTGCTTGATAAAAAACTGTGCCCAATTACCTGGCTGAGTTGACATATTAGCTTCACTATCACAGTCCACCCCTTGTCAACTTAGCAACCATACACATACAATCTTTATGGTGGTACCATGCTTTTTTCACCTCTGTCTCTAGGTAACATGCCATAAAGTCAGAATGCGAGGTTTCTCTAACTTTGTTCTTTTTAAAGACATTTTTGACTATTTGGGGTCCCTTTCCCTTCTGAGTAAATTTGATATTTGGTTTTTCCATTTCTGTAAAAAAAAAAAAAAAAAAAAAAAAAAAAAGCTGTTGTAATTTTTATAAGGATTGTGTTAAATCTGTAAATCAATTTAGGTAAAATTGGCATCTTAACATACTTAATTTTCCAATCTATGAATGCAGAATGCCTTTCCATTTATTTAGATCTTATTTGGTTTCTGTTAGCAATGTTTTGTTGTTTTTTTGAATACACTTCCTTTATGCCGTTGGTTAAGTTTATTCCTAAAAATTGGATTCTTTTAGTGGCCATTGTAAATGGAATTTTTTTTTCTGATACCCTCCTGATTTTATTCATTAGTAGTGTATAGAGTGCTACTGAATTTTGAATATTAATCTTGTACCTTCTCATTTTGCTGAATTTGTCTATTAGTTCTAGTAGCTTTTATTTTGTTGTTACTTTTTTCATGGTATTTTTTTATGTCTTTTACTTTTAGCAATTTACTTTTTCAACAATTAATACATTAAGCTGAGAACTCTAATGCTAAATAGATGATTTGAACAAGAAATTTGTTTTTCAAGTACCAATGGATTTTTAAAAATAGCAATATATGGAATTTAAAATAATTATTAACAATATCAAAATGTCACTACCACCACAGGCAGGTTAGATTCTGTTCAAAATCTCATTAAATGGAAATTAATAACAATGAGCAAACTAAAATTCCCCACAGGTTTGGAAATTAAAATATATTATTATAAATATCACATAGTACAGGTATGATATAAAAAAGGAGTTTAGATAATATGTTGGAATTCATTTTGAAATACTATATATCAAAATATGTTGGTTGCAGGAAAAAAAAAGAGTTGAAGGAAAATTTATAACCTATAATGCATGATTTAGATATAAAGAAGAAAAGCTGGCAATCACAAGAATTTTCCAAAATTGATAGAAAACTGAACTCAAAGGAGATAAACATAAATTAAAAGAAAATCAAATTAACGAACTAGAAAACAAGTATAAACAAAGAGGATGAATGGAAGCAAAAATAGATTATTTGAAAAGAGTAATAAACTTGATAAGAGTGTGTTTAGATTGATGAAGAAAAACAAACAGAGGCATAAATGTCAACATAAGAAATGAAAAGACATAATTAAACATTTTTCAACAGATAAAATTATATTTAAAAAATCATGTAAATAAATTGTCCCGGCCCGCGGGACATCAACGAGGACCCGAAACCTGCCGAGAAAGAATGGTGGGACAAGAGACGCAAGGAATGACAGCAAGACAGTATTCTGATCAAGCTGCAAATTTTATTTGAAGGAGCAGGGCTTATATGCTGTTTGGAGAAGGGAAGTGAGTTGGGGCACTCCAAGATTGGAGGGTGCTGTTGCTGGGGTAGGGGCAGATTTTACTCTCGATGCTGTTGCTAGGGTAGGGGCAGATTTTACTTTCGTGCCCTGCGCCTGCGTATTGTTACAATCACCTAGGTAGAAATGGGAACCGGAGAACAAAGGAGCTACAATCACCTAGGTAGAGGTGGGAACCGGAGAACAAAGGAGCAAGGAGGAAGAAGAACAAGGAAGTGACAAAGCAGATTTTGTGCCTGCGCCATGTTGTGCTATGTAGCCACTGGTTGCTGTCGCTTAGGTTGTTGGCACCTCTCTTGGCAGAGTCCAGTGACGGCTCCCAACAATAAATTTCGAAATCTCAATGAAATAAACTCATTATTAGTAAAAGCATTACCAAATCTGATATAAGAAGAATTAGGAAACTAAATTTATTTATTTATTTATTTATTTATTTATTTATTTATTTATTTATTTATTATTATTTTTTTTGCAATTTTATATATATGTGTGTGTGTGTGTGTATACATATATTTACAAGTGATAAACCCATATTGTTGCATTGTTACTAACCATGGACTACAGTTTACATTATAGTTTACAGTTTGTCCTGCCCAATTTTGCAAGTTACAACAAAATATACAGTGGTCTATATCCGTCACTGCAATGTCATGCAAGACAAATCCAATGTCCCCATAATGCCCCCTTATTACACCTATTCTTCCCTCTCCCAACCATCAGAACCTATGTTGGCTACTGTCTTTACATCACTGATAAGATTTCTTCCATTGCTAGACTAATCATAAGGCTACTTAATTCCATAGTTGCTTTCTCTCCTTATCCTCAATCTTGAGGATTTTTGGAATGGTGATGCCTATTCTGCTTTTAATTGAGAGGGGGCTTAGATCCCATGGGGCAGATGGCTGGAGCTATCTTGTTTTCAGTTGCAGACACTCTATGTTCCTTGGGATGGGCATTGGAAATCATCTCCTTGTTAGTTGTCCTGATTAAGTCCAATGAACTGGAGAGTAGGTGATGCAGCTCTGCTGAAATTCAGGGATCAACTGGCACATGGACAGATGAAAGATTTAAGTCTCTGGGACATATATTTATCATGTGTAGTGCTAATTACGGGTTCAAATAAAAGGGCTAAAGAGCCATGTGTAGAGAACCTATACATTTTGTCTAACTCTGTTACACTGGAGAGCATAAATTCCAAAGTAAGGCCCACTGATGGGGTACTGACTTCCTGGACTGTCTGCCCTGCTTATAGTTTCTGGATATCTCTAGAGCCCTCAAAAGCCCTGCTGTTTACTGTGGCAGTTAATGAGATCCTGCTGAGACTTGCATAAGTGTAACCTCTGAAATGACCTCCCAATTCACTTTGAAATATCTTAGCCAAAAAAACTTGTTTGTATTTACCATTTCCCCCTTTTGGTCAAGGACTTTTTCCAGATGAATTGCTAGTTGGTGCTTGGAAATAATCCTTCAGTGCCAGGGAGGCTTATTCTCAGGAGTCATGTCCCATGCCAGGTGGAAGGAAGTATGTTTCTATGCTGTGTTTGGATTAGACAGAGGCCACATTTGAGCAACAAGGAGGCTTTCAGGAGGTAACTTTTAGACAGCATATAATACTAGCCTAATATTCAATTTCACAAGAAAAGGTTCGTAAGTAAAATCATCAGTATCAAGGGTCTGGCATAGCGGTCTGTCTGCCTTCACTAGACATTGGCTTTGCACTTGGGAGATTTTTGTTGTCCTATTAGAAAATGTAGCAGAACTCCCTAGGATGGAAATTCAATATTCTTTTGGTTTTTGTGTGGATCTCCACCCACCAAGACAATGTCCCATGAATACTTGAACACATTCACATGTCTTACAGGACTGCCCAAGGTGAACCCCTTTCCATGCATCCCGATGTCACTGACACTCCACACCACTGATCCTCCCCCATCACTGCTGTGACTCTTCTGTGATCCAAATCCTCTCCAAAAATGAAGTCACCAAAACAACTGAATAAAATTAATAAGAAAATGAAATAATAATTTAAAAAATAACAAAGGAAATACAAAAAATTAAAACAATTCGAAATAATAGTTTTTTTTTTTTTAATTTAGACATTGTTTCTTTCTTCACTGCAAGAGCCATTGTCTTGTATGTACAGTGACATTTTCCTCCCTATATTCTCCCAGTGTCTTATTATTTTTTAAAATTTTATATTCAAAGAAACTCTAGCATACAGAAAAACCACATAGAGAACATTGGTGATTACCACACAAGTAATGCCCTCCCACTTTTCTCCTCTCTCTTATCAACAACATTTTACATGTGGATGGGCGGATGGTACATTTGTTTCAATTGATGTACAAGTATTGAAACAGTGCTACTAACCATGGTAAATTGTTTATATTATGATTTACATTTTCGATCGTATACTTTTATAGGCTTTGACAAAATTTGAAGTGGCCTATATCCATTATTGCAAGTTCATGCTGAAAAAATCTAATGCCCTAAAAATGCCCTTTGTTCCATCTATTCTATTCTTCCCGTTCCCCACCTCGGAACTTGCGATAAATCACTAAGCTTCAATTTCTGAAGAATAAAATTTATAGTTACTTGCAATAATATTGATGTTCTGACATTTTGTCTGTTTTCTTTTATCAGGCACTATGTTCTTGAGAGATTCTTGTCCTTCTAATTGAGAAAGTAGCAGGACTCCTTACTATGGAAGTTTAATACTTTCTTGTTTATTGTCTGGGTCTCCCTGCCGCTCCTCCCCCCCACCCGCCCACTGATATAACACACTAATGCAAGATGAACACTTAGATATTCCACAGAAGACTGCCCCAGGTGCATCTTAACCTGTACCACCTCCACACCTGACACCATACACCAGTAATGCTTCCCTGACATATTTGCCAAAAGTATATTTCCAACATTATAGGTTTAATCACAGACCTGCAAATCCCCACAGTTCATCTGCTCCTTCCCCTGACCTTTACCCTAGTCCCATGGATAGTCCAACCCAACCCCCCCACACACTGTTCCTCTTCACAGACCAGCACCACCGAACCCGGTCATGTCACTGCACCCTGTCACGCCCATCCATTGCCCAACCACACCCTTCCACCTTATCATAGATTTTGCCCTTATGGGCATCAGCTCACCACCCTCTACTCCCTTTCTGTCTCCTGGAAAACTGTCTTCCAGACTCTAGCTCTGTGAGTCTGCTCAATTTTCTTAATTCATATCAGTGAGGTCATGTAATATTTGTCCTTCATTACCTGGCTTCACTTAACCAAAGCTCTTCAAGATTCATCAGTGTTATCTGATATGTTAATACTGCATTCCTTCTTACAGCTGAATAATATTCCATTGTATGCATATACCACATTTTGCTTATCCATTCATCTATTGATGGACATTTGGGTTGATTCCAACTTTTGGCAATGGTGAATAATGCTGCTATGGACATTGGTGTGCATGTATCTGTTCGTGTTCTTGCTTTCAATTCTTCTGGGTATATACCCAGCAGCAAGATTGCTGGACATATGGCAGTTCTATAGATAGCTTCCTGAGGAACCGCCAAACTGTCCTCCACAATGGTTGCATCATTCTATATTCCCACCAGCAGTTGATAAGCGTTCCCTTTCCTCCACATCCTTTCCAACCCTTGTAGTCCTCTGTTTTTTAACAACTGCCAGTCTAAATGGTGTACGATGATATCTAATTGTAGTTTTGAAATTTTTTTTCCCCTAATAGCTAGTGATGTTGAGCATCTTTTCATGTGCTTTTTAGTCATTTGTATTTCTTCTTTGGAGAAGTGTCTATTCATATTTCTTGCCGATTTTTAAAATAGGTTGTTTGTCATTTTATTTTCAAGATGTAGGGTTTCTTTATATATGCTGGATATTAGGCTCCTCTTGGATAGTTGGTTACCAAGTGCATTCTCTCATTGAGAAAGATGCCTTTTCACTTTCTTGACAAACTCCTTTGAAGGACAAAAGTTTTTAATTTTGAGGAGGTCCCATTTATCTATTTTTCTTTCATTGCTCGTGCTTTGAGTGTAAAGTTTATGAAACCATTCTCTACTCCAAGATCTCATAGATGCTTCCCTACTTTACCTTCTAGGGGCTTTACGGACTTGGCTCTTACATTTAGATCTTTGATCCATCTCGAGTTAAATTTTGTATAGGGTGTGAGATGGTGGTCCTCTCTCCTTGTTTTGGTTATGGATATCCAGTACTCCAGGCACCATTTGTTGAAGAGGCCATTCTCTCCCAGTTGAGTGGGCTTGGTGGCCTTGTCGCATATCAGTTGAATGTATATGCAAAGATCTATATCAGAATTCTCAATTCAGTTCCATTGGTCAGTATGTGTATCCTTGTGCCAATATCATGCAGTTTTGACCACTGTAGCTTTGTAGTATGTTTTATAGT
>JAKSZT010054401.1:6785603-6803006 GCA_026826555.1 Tolypeutes matacus | reverse complement strand
ACTATAAAACATACTACAAAGCTACAGTGGTCAAAACTGCATGATATTGGCACAAGGATACACATACTGACCAATGGAACTGAATTGAGAATTCTGATATAGATCTTTGCATATACATTCAACTGATATGCGACAAGGCCACCAAGCCCACTCAACTGGGAGAGAATGGCCTCTTCAACAAATGGTGCCTGGAGTACTGGATATCCATAACCAAAACAAGGAGAGAGGACCACCATCTCACACCCTATACAAAATTTAACTCGAGATGGATCAAAGATCTAACTGTAAGAGCCAAGTCCGTAAAGCCCCTAGAAGGTAAAGTAGGGAAGCATCTATGAGATCTTGGAGTAGGGAATGGTTTCATAAACTTTACACTCAAAGCACAAGCAATGAAAGAAAAATAGATAAATGGGACCTCCTCAAAATTAAAAATTTTGTCCTTCAAAGGAGTTTGTCAAGAAAGTGAAAAGGCATCTTTCTCAATGAGAGAATGCACTTGGTAACCAACTATCCAAGAGGGGCCTAATATCCAGCATATATAAAGAAACCCTACATCTTGAAAATAAAATGACAAACAACCTATTTTAAAAATCGGCAAGAAATATGAATAGACACTTCTCCAAAGAAGAAATACAAATGACTAAAAAGCACATGAAAAGATGCTCAACATCACTAGCTATTAGGGGAAAAAAAATTTCAAAACTACAATTAGATATCATCGTACACCATTTAGACTGGCAGTTGTTAAAAAACAGAGGACTACAAGGGTTGGAAAGGATGTGGAGGAAAGGGAACGCTTATCAACTGCTGGTGGGAATATAGAATGATGCAACCATCGTGGAGGACAGTTTGGCGGTTCCTCAGGAAGCTATCTATAGAACTGCCATATGTCCAGCAATCCTGCTGCTGGGTATATACCCAGAAGAATTGAAAGCAAGAACACGAACAGATACATGCACACCAATGTCCATAGCAGCATTATTCACCATTGCCAAAAGTTGGAATCAACCCAAATGTCCATCAATAGATGAATGGATAAGCAAAATGTGGTATATGCATACAATGGAATATTATTCAGCTGTAAGAAGGAATGCAGTATTAACATATCAGATAACACTGATGAATCTTGAAGACCTTTGGTTAAGTGAAGCCAGGTAATGAAGGACAAATATTACATGACCTCACTGATATGAATTAAGAAAATTGAGCAGACTCACAGAGCTAGAGTCTGGAAGACAGTTTTCCAGGAGACAGAAAGGGAGTAGAGGGTGGTGAGCTGATGCCCATAAGGGCAAAATCTATGATAAGGTGGAAGGGTGTGGTTGGGCAATGGATGGGCGTGACAGGGTGCAGTGACATGACCGGGTTCGGTGGTGCTGGTCTGTGAAGAGGAACAGTGTGTGGGGGGGTTGGGTTGGACTATCCATGGGACTAGGGTAAAGGTCAGGGGAAGGAGCAGATGAACTGTGGGGATTTGCAGGTCTGTGATTAAACCTATAATGTTGGAAATATACTTTTGGCAAATATGTCAGGGAAGCATTACTGGTGTATGGTGTCAGGTGTGGAGGTGGTACAGGTTAAGATGCACCTGGGGCAGTCTTCTGTGGAATATCTAAGTGTTCATCTTGCATTAGTGTGTTATATCAGTGGGAGGGTGGGGGGGAGGAGCGGCAGGGAGACCCAGACAATAAACAAGAAAGTATTAAACTTCCATAGTAAGGAGTCCTGCTACTTTCTCAATTAGAAGGACAAGAATCTCTCAAGAACATAGTGCCTGATAAAAGAAAACAGACAAAATGTCAGAACATCAATATTATTGCAAGTAACTATAAATTTTATTCTTCAGAAATTGAAGCTTAGTGATTTATCGCAGGTTCCGAGGTGGGGAACGGGAAGAATAGAATAGATGGAACAAAGGGCATTTTTAGGGCATTAGATTTTTTTCAGCATGAACTTGCAATAATGGATATAGGCCACTTCAAATTTTGTCAAAGCCTATAAAAGTATACGATCGAAAATGTAAATCATAATATAAACAATTTACCATGGTTAGTAGCACTGTTTCAATACTTGTACATCAATTGAAACAAATGTACCATCCGCCCATCCACATGTAAAATGTTGTTGATAAGAGAGAGGAGAAAAGTGGGAGGGCATTACTTGTGTGGTAATCACCAATGTTCTCTATGTGGTTTTTCTGTATGCTAGAGTTTCTTTGAATATAAAATTTTAAAAAATAATAAGACACTGGGAGAATATAGGGAGGAAAATGTCACTGTACATACAAGACAATGGCTCTTGCAGTGAAGAAAGAAACAATGTCTAAATTAAAAAAAAAAAAACTATTATTTCGAATTGTTTTAATTTTTTGTATTTCCTTTGTTATTTTTTAAATTATTATTTCATTTTCTTATTAATTTTATTCAGTTGTTTTGGTGACTTCATTTTTGGAGAGGATTTGGATCACAGAAGAGTCACAGCAGTGATGGGGGAGGATCAGTGGTGTGGAGTGTCAGTGACATCGGGATGCATGGAAAGTGGTTCACCTTGGGCAGTCCTGTAAGACATGTGAATGTGTTCAAGTATTCATGGGACGTTGTCTTGGTGGGTGGAGATCCACACAAAAACCAAAAGAATATTGAATTTCCATCCTAGGGAGTTCTGCTACATTTTCTAATAGGACAACAAAAATCTCCCAAGTGCAAAGCCAATGTCTAGTGAAAGCAGACAGACCGCTATGCCAGACCCTTGATACTGATGATTGTACTTACGAACCTTTTCTTGTGAAATTGAATATTAGGCTAGTATTATATGCTGTCTAAAAGTTACCTCCTGAAAGCCTCCTTGTTGCTCAAATATGGCCTCTGTCTAATCCAAACACAGCATAGAAACATACTTCCTTCCACCTGGCATGGGACATGACTCCTGGGAATAAGCCTCCCTGGCACTGAAGGATTATTTCCAAGCACCAACTAGCAATTCATCTGGAAAAAGTCCTTGACCAAAAGGGGGAAATGGTAAATACAAACAAGTTTTTTTGGCTAAGATATTTCAAAGTGAATTGGGAGGTCATTTCAGAGGTTACACTTATGCAAGTCTCAGCAGGATCTCATTAACTGCCACAGTAAACAGCAGGGCTTTTGAGGGCTCTAGAGATATCCAGAAACTATAAGCAGGGCAGACAGTCCAGGAAGTCAGTACCCCATCAGTGGGCCTTACTTTGGAATTTATGCTCTCCAGTGTAACAGAGTTAGACAAAATGTATAGGTTCTCTACACATGGCTCTTTAGCCCTTTTATTTGAACCCGTAATTAGCACTACACATGATAAATATATGTCCCAGAGACTTAAATCTTTCATCTGTCCATGTGCCAGTTGATCCCTGAATTTCAGCAGAGCTGCATCACCTACTCTCCAGTTCATTGGACTTAATCAGGACAACTAACAAGGAGATGATTTCCAATGCCCATCCCAAGGAACATAGAGTGTCTGCAACTGAAAACAAGATAGCTCCAGCCATCTGCCCCATGGGATCTAAGCCCCCTCTCAATTAAAAGCAGAATAGGCATCACCATTCCAAAAATCCTCAAGATTGAGGATAAGGAGAGAAAGCAACTATGGAATTAAGTAGCCTTATGATTAGTCTAGCAATGGAAGAAATCTTATCAGTGATGTAAAGACAGTAGCCAACATAGGTTCTGATGGTTGGGAGAGGGAAGAATAGGTGTAATAAGGGGGCATTATGGGGACATTGGATTTGTCTTGCATGACATTGCAGTGACGGATATAGACCACTGTATATTTTGTTGTAACTTGCAAAATTGGGCAGGACAAATTGTAAACTATAATGTAAACTGTAGTCCATGGTTAGTAACAATGCAACAATATGGGTTTATCACTTGTAAATATATGTATACACACACACACACACATATATATAAAATTGCAAAAAAAATAATAATAAATAAATAAATAAATAAATAAATAAATAAATAAATAAATAAATAAATTTAGTTTCCTAATTCTTCTTATATCAGATTTGGTAATGCTTTTACTAATAATGAGTTTATTTCATTGAGATTTCGAAATTTATTGTTGGGAGCCGTCACTGGACTCTGCCAAGAGAGGTGCCAACAACCTAAGCGACAGCAACCAGTGGCTACATAGCACAACATGGCGCAGGCACAAAATCTGCTTTGTCACTTCCTTGTTCTTCTTCCTCCTTGCTCCTTTGTTCTCCGGTTCCCACCTCTACCTAGGTGATTGTAGCTCCTTTGTTCTCCGGTTCCCATTTCTACCTAGGTGATTGTAACAATACGCAGGCGCAGGGCACGAAAGTAAAATCTGCCCCTACCCTAGCAACAGCATCGAGAGTAAAATCTGCCCCTACCCCAGCAACAGCACCCTCCAATCTTGGAGTGCCCCAACTCACTTCCCTTCTCCAAACAGCATATAAGCCCTGCTCCTTCAAATAAAATTTGCAGCTTGATCAGAATACTGTCTTGCTGTCATTCCTTGCGTCTCTTGTCCCACCATTCTTTCTCGGCAGGTTTCGGGTCCTCGTTGATGTCCCGCGGGCCGGGACAATTTATTTACATGATTTTTTAAATATAATTTTATCTGTTGAAAAATGTTTAATTATGTCTTTTCATTTCTTATGTTGACATTTATGCCTCTGTTTGTTTTTCTTCATCAATCTAAACACACTCTTATCAAGTTTATTACTCTTTTCAAATAATCTATTTTTGCTTCCATTCATCCTCTTTGTTTATACTTGTTTTCTAGTTCGTTAATTTGATTTTCTTTTACCTTATGTTTATCTCCTTTGAGTTCAGTTTTCTATCAATTTTGGAAAATTCTTGTGATTGCCAGCTTTTCTTCTTTATATCTAAATCATGCATTATAGGTTACAAATTTTCCTTCAACTCTTTTTTTTTTCCTGCAACCAACATATTTTGATATATAGTATTTCAAAATGAATTCCAACATATTATCTAAACTCCTTTTTTATATCATACCTGTACTATGTGATATTTATAATAATATATTTTAATTTCCAAACCTGTGGGGAATTTTAGTTTGCTCATTGTTATTAATTTCCATTTAATGAGATTTTGAACAGAATCTAACCTGCCTGTGGTGGTAGTGACATTTTGATATTGTTAATAATTATTTTAAATTCCATATATTGCTATTTTTAAAAATCCATTGGTACTTGAAAAACAAATTTCTTGTTCAAATCATCTATTTAGCATTAGAGTTCTCAGCTTAATGTATTAATTGTTGAAAAAGTAAATTGCTAAAAGTAAAAGACATAAAAAAATACCATGAAAAAAGTAACAACAAAATAAAAGCTACTAGAACTAATAGACAAATTCAGCAAAATGAGAAGGTACAAGATTAATATTCAAAATTCAGTAGCACTCTATACACTACTAATGAATAAAATCAGGAGGGTATCAGAAAAAAAAATTCCATTTACAATGGCCACTAAAAGAATCCAATTTTTAGGAATAAACTTAACCAACGGCATAAAGGAAGTGTATTCAAAAAAACAACAAAACATTGCTAACAGAAACCAAATAAGATCTAAATAAATGGAAAGGCATTCTGCATTCATAGATTGGAAAATTAAGTATGTTAAGATGCCAATTTTACCTAAATTGATTTACAGATTTAACACAATCCTTATAAAAATTACAACAGCTTTTTTTTTTTTTTTTTTTTTTTTTTTTTACAGAAATGGAAAAACCAAATATCAAATTTACTCAGAAGGGAAAGGGACCCCAAATAGTCAAAAATGTCTTTAAAAAGAACAAAGTTAGAGAAACCTCGCATTCTGACTTTATGGCATGTTACCTAGAGACAGAGGTGAAAAAAGCATGGTACCACCATAAAGATTGTATGTGTATGGTTGCTAAGTTGACAAGGGGTGGACTGTGATAGTGAAGCTAATATGTCAACTCAGCCAGGTAATTGGGCACAGTTTTTTATCAAGCAAGCACTGGGCTAATTGTAATATAAGGATATTTATGGGCTTTAATCATCAGTGAATTTACTGCATGGATGGCTGATTGCATCTATGATCAACCTTGGATATTGCTGTCAGCAATGAGTGATGTTTTATCTAATCAGTTGGATGCCTTAAAAGGGGAAGTGATTTCGACATTCAGAGAGAATGTCCCAGCTCATCTTTGGACAGCCAACATCTCCTGGAAATTCATCAAAGACCTTCATTAGACTTTCACCGGAGCCCCTGGTTTGCAGCCTCTCTGCAGAACCTGGACTTGTGCATCCCCACGGTCACATGAGAGAATATTATAAATCTCATACTATTTACAGATATCTCCTGTTGATTCTGTTTCCCAAAACAACACTGACTAATACAGCTTGGTACCAGCAGTGGTTCCTGAGGAACCAAATCTTAAACATGGGATGTCTGAGGTGGTTCTGCAAGTTTTGCAATTGGCTCTCTACTCTAATTGGGCTCAAGGGTACGAATGACTCCATTTCCAATAACGCAGAGGCCACTAACAGTCCATGGCATGAGATGGCAATAGAGATAGGCAAAATGTCATCACTGGATTCCCTTACTTCCATGCTTATAACAGGCAAGGATCTGGGTGAGAGTGTTTTCAACACTCTAACAGAGTTTTGTGTAGTCAAAAAGTATAATGATGTTGGCTGGCTCCTCCTAGATATTCTGGATACAGTTACAAAAGAAGGAGATGAGCTAAAGGCTTCAAATTTGAAACTGAATCACCGCATGAATGATGTGAAAGTTGTTATGTGTGGTCTGAAAGAAAATCTTGTCTTGCAGCGAAAGGCTTGAGATACCTGAGAATGAAACTCAGACTCTCAGTGCATGAGTAGCAGAGTTACCAAGGGAAACTAAAATCTCAACCGCACAGAGTATCTGCAGTTAACATGAAGGTATTGATGGGAAAGGAGTGGAATGCAGAGGATTGGGATGGAGACATATGGAATGATGATAATATTGATGAGGACATTGGAACCCTAAATTCTGCTGAGACTTTAACAGATAAACCTGTAATGGCCTTGCCCTGTGGAGACCACACTCTGTCAACCTTGTATCACTCAGTCTCCAGCCTGCCCCATGGAGTCCAGACCACCTTCCTGCCCTGAGATGGGTGCTAGCCAAACTGAAGCCTGCACTTCCTAGCCTCTGGCTTGCCTCCAAGCCCTGAGGCAAGCACCAGCCAAACTCCAGCATGTACTGCCCAGCCTCTGCCCTGCCCTGAGGAGTCTGGACCATTTCCCAGCCCTGAGCAGGTACCAACCTGACTCCAGCATGCACTGCCCAAACTTCACCCTGCCATGAGGAATCTGCCTTCCAACCAGTGCCTGAAGAGATTAATCTCATCTCACCAGAAGAAAATGGAAAGGAATGCCCTGAGGTCATTGCTTGCAAGACATTTCTAACCCTTCTCCGTATCCACTCCCACCACCCCTCTTCTCCTATTACTAGACTAAAATCACAACAAGCCCCCAAAGGAGAAATACAAAGTGCGACTGTTAGAGTTTCCCTTTATGAAGTATACAATGATTGACAAGTCATAGCACTGTGAATCAATGCCCCTGTGGCAGAGATTGAAGAAAGGCAGCCACCAGTCATAACCAACCAGACCAATTGAGGAAGCCATCACAGGCCATCCCCTCCCAAGAATAAACAAAGTGGAGCAGATAAGGGCCATTGACCACTCTGGGCCCAATCACCACCAACCCCTCCCACATTCCAATACCACCTAGCCCACTCCTTCCTGGCCATTTGGCTCCAGGTTCTACTCAGTTTCCCAGCCTATTGATTTGCTATATAAAGCCATATCCACGACCCTCTGGAGGTGGGCTAAAGTCTCTATTCAGACCCATGCCATGCTGGCGGGTGCCAGGGAAAGGGGGCTGAAGTCTATTCTTCAGACCCGATCCATTGGGAGAGCTTCCCAATAAACTTTCTCCCTGCAACCATCAGTCCCTCTATCCCAGTGAGAGCCGTTTTTCTCTAACAGTGACCCATAAGGAAGTACGCTATACTCTGAAAGAACTGCATGAGTTTTCCAACTTATATAGACAGAAATCAGGGGGATATGTGTGGGAATGGATACTAGGGGTATGGGATAATGATGGAAGGAATATAAAGTTGTATCACACTGAATTTATTGACATGGGCCCACTAAGCAGAAATTCTGGATTCAGTGCTGTAGTGCGAGGGTTTAGAAAGGGCTCTAACAGTTTGTTCGGGTGGCTGACTGAAATACGGACAAAAGTTGGCCTAGCATGTTTCAGGTTGAGATGCCTGATTTGCCCTGGTGTACAGTAGAGGAGGGAATTCAAAGGCTGAAAGAGATTGGAATGCTAGAATGGATTTACCATTTGAGACCTGCCTACCCACCCCAGGAATGTCCAGACGACACACCTTTAACCAGGACTGTGAGGAATAAATTTGTAAAGACTAACTCCATCTTCCCTGAAGAGCTCTGTGGTAGCTCTTCTCTGTGGTCCAGATATTATTGTAGGAAGAGCTGTAATGTAATTAGAATCCTGAAACATTATGGGGATGATTGGCTCTGGGGCCGTTGAAGGTCAAGTATCAGCAGTTAATCGCCAAAGACAATGTCGGCATGGCTACTGCAATGAAAGACAGAGTCAAAGCAGCACACAGAATAGTCTGAGTTGCATGGAGTTATGGCACTGGCTAATAGATCATGGGGTACCTAGAAGTGAAATACATGGGCAGTCTACTAAATTTCTTCTGGATCTATATAAGCAGAAGTGTTCTAGGTCAAGGGAACAAAACCCTAACTCAAATTACAGACGCAGAGAATCAGGCCTTTTAATCAATTCTCAGACTGGAGAAGTTTACAGACTCAGAGGCCCTTGAATGAGAAGGCCAGGTCCCCTTGGGGAAGGATCCTGTTAAACTGCCAAAAATGTATTCTGTTAATTTTCCTCCCACCCTTCTCCAAGAAGACCTACAGCCTTTTACCAGAGTAACTGTGAATTGGGGAAAAGGAAATGATCAGACGTTTTGGGGATTATTAGACACTGGCTCAGAAGTGACATTAATTCCAGGAGACCCAAAATGTCATTGTGGTTCACCAGTCAGAGCAGGGGCTCATGGTGGTCAGGTGATTGATGGGGTTTTTGCTCAGGTCCATCTCACAGTGGGTCCAGTGGGTCCCTGGACCCATTCTGTAGTTATTTCCCCAGTTCCAGAATGCATAATTGGAATAGACATACTCATTTAACTGGCAGAATCCCCATTTGGATCCACGACTTGTGGAGTGAGAGCTATTATGGTAGGAAAGGCCAAGTGGAAGCCACTAGAACTGCCTCTGCCTAGCAAAATAGGAAATCAAAATCAATACTGAATTCCTGGAAGGATTCAGAAATCAGTGCCAACAACAATGATCTGAAGGATGCAGGGGTGGTGATTCCCACCATATCCCCATTCAACTCTATTTGTCCTGTGCAAAAAACAGATGGTTCTTGGAGGATGACTGTAGATTATTGTAAACTTTGACCAGGTGGTGACTCCAATTGCAGCTGCTGTCCCAGATGTGGTATCATTGCTTGAGCAAATCAACACATCCCCTGGCAACTGGTATGTAGCTGTTGACCTGGCAAATGCTTTTTCCTCAATTGCCATTAGTAAGGACCACCAGAAACAGATTGCTTTCAGCTGGCAAGGCCAGCAAAATACCTTCACTGTCCTGCCTCGGGAGTATATCAACTCTCCAGCTCTATGTCATAATATTGTCCGCAGGGACCTTGATCTTCTCTCCCTCCCACAAAACATCACACTGGTCCATTATATTGATGATATCATGTTGATAGGACCTAGTGAGCAAGAAGTAGCAAAGACTCTAGACTTATTGGAAAGGAATTTGTATGACAGAAGATGAGAGATGAATCCAACAAAAACACAAGGTCCTTCCACTTCAGTGAAATTTCTAGGTGTCCAGTGGTGTAGGGCAAGTCGAGATATCCCCTCTAAAGTGAAGAATAAGCTCTTGCATCTGGCCCCACCTATGACCAAAAAAGTGGCCCAACACTTAGTTGGACTCTTTGGCTTTTGGAGACAACACATTCCTTTTTGGGTGTGCTACTCTGGCCCATTTACTGAGTGACCAGAAAAGCTGCTAGCTTTATTTGTAGACCGGAACAAGAGGAGGCTCTGCAACAGGTCCAGGCTTCTGTGCAAGCTGCACTGCCACTTGAGCCATATGTTCCAGCACATCCAATGGTGCTAGAAGTCTCAGTGGCAAATGGACATGCTGTGTGGAGCCTTTGGCAGGCCCCTGTAGGAGAATCACAATGCAGACCCTTAGGATTTTGGAGCAAAGCCTGCCATCCTCTGTAGACATCTACTCTCCTTTTGAGAAATAGCTTTTGGCCTGCTACTGGGCCTTAGTAGATACTGAACACTTAACCATGGGCCATCAACTTACCATGGGACCTGAGTTGCCTATCATGAAGTGGGTATTGTCAGACCTACCAAACCATAAAGTTGGGCATGCACAGAGGCACTCCTTATTAAAGTGGAAGTGGCATATAAGAGATAGGGCTCGATCGGGTCCTAAAGGCACAAGTAAATTACATGAGGATGCAGCCCAAATGCCCATGACTACCACCCCTGCCATGTTACCTTCTCTTTCCCAACCCACAGTTTGGCCTCTTGGGGAATCCCTTACAATCAGTTGACTGAAGAAAAGAAAACTCTGACCTGGTTTACAGATGGCTTTGCATGATAGCTAGGTACCACCGAAAAGTGGACAGCTGCAGCACTGCAGCCCTTTTTCTGGGACATCCCTGAAGGACAGTGGTGAGGGCCAGTCCTCCCAGTGGGCAGAACTTTAAGCAGTGCATCTTGTTGTTCATTTTACTTGGAAGAAGAAGTGGCCAGAGGTGCATTTATTTGTACATTGATTCATGGGCTTTTGCCAATGATTTGGCTGGATGATCAGGGACTTGAAAGGAACATGATTGAAAAATTGGTGACAAAGAGGTCTGGGGAAGAAGTATGTGGATAGACCTTTCTGAGTAGGCAAAAAACCACGAAAATATTTCTGTCCCATATAAATGCCCACCAGAGGGAAGATTTTAATAATCAAGTGGATAATATGACTTGTTCTGTGGCTGATGCTCAGACTCTTTCCCTATCACTCCTGTCATGGCCCAATGGGCTCATAAACAAAGTGGCCATGGAGGAAGGGATGAAGGTTATGCATGGTATCAGCAACATGGACTCTCCCTCACCAAGGCTGACTTGGCTACAGCCACTACTGAGTGCCCAATCTGCAAGTAGCAACCCACACTCAGCCCCCAAAATGGCACCATTCCCCGAGGTAATCAGCCTGCTACTTGGTGGTAGGTCGATTACATTGGACCACCATGGAAGGGGCAGTGTTTTGTTTTAATTGGAATAGATACATACTCGCGATATGGGTTTGCATTTCCTTCATGCAATGTTTCTTCCAAAACTACCATCCATGGACTTACCAAATGTCTTATCTACTGCCAAGGCATTCCACACAGCATTGCTTCTGCTCAAGGAACTCATTTCACAATAAATAATGTGTAGGAATGGACACATATCCATGGAATTCACTGGTCTTACCATGTTCCTCATCATTCTGAAGCATTTGGATTGATAGATGGTAGAATGGCCTTTTGAAAACTCAGCTATGGCACCAACTAGGTGTCAATACCTTGCAGGACTGGAGCAATGTTCTTCAGGAGGCTGTATATGCTCTAAATCGGCATCCACTCTAAGGTGCTGTTTCTCCCATAGGCAGGACTCATGGGTCCAGGAATCAAAGGGTAGAAGTCGGAGTGGCACCACTCTCTATTATCCCTAGTGACACACTAGGAAAATTTTGCTTGCTGTCCCTGCAAACTTAAGCTCTGCCAGTCTACAGGTCTTAGTTCTAAAAGAAGGAGTGTTGCCACTAGGGAACACACAATGACTCCAATGAACTGGAAAATTTTCAGAAACCACATATCCGATAAAGGTTTGATCTCCATGTTATATAAAAAGATTCTACAAAACAATGATTAAAAGACAAGCAACCCAATTTAAAAATGGACAAAAGACTTGAACAGATATTCTTCCAAAGAAGAAACACAAATGGCCACAAAGCAAATGGGAAGATGCTCAACATCAATAGCAATAAGGGAAATGAAGATCAAAACTACAATGAGATATCATTTTGTTAGAGAAAAACAGTGCTCACTGGGATGCAGAGACTCATGATTGCAGGCAGAAAGTTTATTGGGAAGCTCTGCCAATGGAGGGGTCTGAAGAATAGACTTTCAGCCTCCCCACTAGCATGATGGGGGTCTGAAAAGAGACCTCAGCCTACTCATGAAAGGTAGTGGATATGACTTTATACAGTATATCAATAGGCAGGGAAAGAAGTACAGCCTGGGACAAAATGGCTAGAGGGTAGTGTGTTAAGAGGTAGAGTATTCTTGGAATGTGGGAGGGGTTGGTATTGCCTGGGACCAGCTGGGGTGAAGGCCCTTATCTGCTCCACTTCTATATGACTCCTTTGTACATTCCTGGAAGGGGATGGGCTCCTCCTAGCCTGTAGGCTATGGCTTATTCAATTGGTCAGGGGAGTTATGGTTAGAGGCTGCCTTAATTCAATTTATGTCAGGAGAGTATTGAATCACAGACTTATGAGCTTTTAATCATTGCAAGCCTCATAATGGGGAACCTCTAATACATTTCATAATTTACGGAATGGCCATTATTAAAAAGGCAGAAAATTACAAGTGCTGGAGAGTATATGTAGAAATGGGAAGACTCTTTTACTGTTGGTGGGAATGTAAAATGGTGCAGCTTCTGTGGAGGACAGTGTTTTAGTCAGGGCTCTCTAAGGAAACAGAACTTACGTTCTAATCTCTCTAAGCTGTTGGATCCCCTCATCTACAGTATACTAGGGCAATTCTGGCATCTAGACCTCAGGCAACATCAACCATCCTTTGGTCCATGTTTCAGCCAGCCACCTGAACTAACAGAGCTCTTTCTACCCACTCAAGCTACAACATTGCATCCAGAATCTCTGCCTAGTGGTCCCATATCAATAAATTAAGACTGATAAAACTTTATATTCCTTCCACCTATATCACACATATTTAATATCAATTCCCACATATATTCCCTTGAATTCTGTTCATAAATTTAGAAAATTTTTGGAGTATATCACTTCATGGGTTTCTCTTTGTACTTCACCATTGGGGGCTTGTTGTGACTTTAGTTATAGGAATGGGAGAAAGGAGGGGTGGTGAGTGTGGGTAATGAGAACCATTAGAAGTGTCTTGCAAGCCAATTACCTCAGGGCATTCCATTGCAGACAGGATTAGCCTCTTCAGGTGGGGGTTGAAGAGCAGACTTCTCAGGGCAGGGTGGAGGTTGTGTGATTGTTTTCTCAGGGTAAGAAGGAGGTTATAACTCCTTGGGGCAGGCTGGAGGTAGAGTGGTAGTTTTCCTTATGGAAGGCTGGTGGTCAGGTGGCCATTTTCTCAGGGTGGATTGGAGTTTGAGTGCCTTTTATTCTCAGGGTGGGTGGCTGTCTTCTCAGGGCAGAAGATAACAGGCTTATCTGGCAAAGTCTTAGCACAATTTAGGGTTTCAATGTTCCCATTGCCATCATCATCAATGAATATGTCTCCATCTCAATCCTCAGGATTCCATTCCTTTCCAGTCAATGCCCTCACTTCAAAAGCAGACACCCTGCAAGGTCGAGACTTTAGTTTTCCTGTAACTCTGCTACTCAATGAGACTCTGGGTCTGGTTTTCAGATATCTCAAGACTGCCACTGAATGATTTTCTTTCAAGGCACACAAACAAACTTTCACACCATTCACTTGGGGTTACCTTGCACATTTGAAGACTTCAGCTCATCCCTTTCTCTTATAACTGTATCTAGCATGTTTAGGAACAACCAGCAAACATTATTGAACATTCTAACTCCACAAAACTCTGCTAAGGTGTCAAAAACTCTCTCACAAAGAGCCTTTTCTATTATAATCATGGAAGTAGATGACTCCCAGTGGTCATATTTTGCATATTTCTATTGTCAACTCACCCCATGGACTGTCAGTGACCTCTTGATTATTGGAAACAGTCATTAGTGCCTTTGAATGTAAGCAGAGTAGAGATCCAATTATAAAAATCTCAGAACCACTTTAGAAATCCCATTTTAAGATTCTGTTTCTCAAAAACCACCCCTGGTACCAATCTGTTATACTCAAGTTTCTCTAGGCAAACAGAATAGGACATATCTATAAATAGTATGAGATTTTATAAAATTGTCTCACATGACTGCAAGGATGCGTGAGTCCAAATCACGCGTAGGGCAGGCTGAAAGCCAGAGGATCCATTGAAGTTCCTCGGTGAGTTCCCCCGGAGATGCTGAATGTAGAAAGTAGAGATGTACATTCTCTCTTCCGACTGCTGAAATCATTTCTCCTTTTAAGGCCTTCAACTAATTGGATGAGTGGTCACTCATTGCTGAAGGTAATCTTCTCAGTTTATTGTACATGTAATTAGCTATAGATGCCATCCACTCACTGCTGTTTAAAGTCCATGAAATGTCTTTGCATTTCAATTAGTCCAGTGCTTACTGGACCAAATAACTGGGCACCATTACGTGGCCAAGTTGACACATTTGCGTAACAATCACAGTTTTGCCGATTCCTCAGGAAGGTAAATATTGAATTGCCACATGATCTGGCAATCTCATTACTAGGAATATACTCAGAAGAAATGAAAACAAGGATAGGAACAGATGTTTGCACTCCAATATTCATAGGGACATTATTCAAAATTGCTAAAAGCTGGAAACAACCGAAGCGTCTATAAACCAATGAATGGATAAACAAAATGTGGTCTATACATATGATGGAATACTATCCAGCTGCTGTAAGGAATGAACTTAAGATGCATATGACGACATGGGTAAAATAAATCAGACTGAAAAGGACAAATATATGGTCTCACTAATATGAACTAAATACAGTGAGTAAACCCATGAAGTTAAACGATAGGTTACAGGTTACAAGGAGATAGAATGTGGACTGAGAAGCAGGAGCTGATGCTGAATGTATGTAGACTTTAAATAAGGGGGGATTGTAAATGTGGAGAAATGGTTAGAGTTGATGGTAACACGTTATACTGAGTAATTGACTAGGCTGATTTAAAATGTAAATGTGGCTGAAAGGGGTAGTCTAGGGAGGCTAATGTCAATTGAAAGAATGCTAGAGAATCTAGGGACTGTGTAACATAGTGATTTGAGTGTTGGGTGATGATTGTGATTAATAGTACAAATATGAGAATGCTCTTCTATTACAAGCTGTTAAGAATATGGAGATATATGGTAAAAATCCAACTTACAGAATGCATAGACTACGGTTAACAGTAATACAGTAATATTTCTACAGCAATGGCAAAGAAGGTACTTTATCAATTCTAGAGGTCAATAATAGGGTTACATAAGGGGATATGGGATTTTTTCCTTATGGAGTAATGAAAATGTGATGAAATGGACTGTACTGGTGACAGCACAGTTCAGTGTTGAAACTGAGAGCCATAGAGTGTAGACTTTGGACAGATTGTATAAGGCAGGGGACCATATAACACAGTGAATCCCATGGTGAATGATGGACTGTGATTAAGAGTACAAATATGAGAATGCCCTCTCCTGAACTATAATCATTATAAAATACTAATACATGGTGTTAATGATAGGATAGTTTGTGGTAAAAAAAAAAGAAAAAACAGCAAATATAAGCTATGGACTATAAATAGCAGTGATAATATGATTTCTTTTTATCATTCATAAGAAATGTGTCAACAGAATGAAAGGTGTTGATGGTCGGGTAATGTACGAGAATACTCTTTGGAATGCATGATTGTTTTGTTAACTCATATGCTTTCTAATAATATAAATAAATAAATAAATAAATAAATAAATAAACAAACAAACAAACAAACAAACTTCAAAATAATAACCAAAAGAAGGCCGGTCTAATGTAGTTAACATCAACAGAAAATATATTTTGAGGAAAATATTTCTAATGATAAAGAATACTTCAAAATGAGCTAGTTCACTAGTAAGTAAATTTATGTGCACTTAGTTAGATACAAAATATAGAAATCACAAATTGGTGGAATTAAAAAGGGCAACCCACAAATATCCAATCATTAGGTAAGATTTTACTCTTTTGGCAGAGGGCATTGAAGGGACACTGCTCAAGGAAAGCGCTTCTCTTCCGGTTGCAAAGTGCTTTTGCTTCTTTGGCACTTGGCTGGCAGATGAGGCCCACAAGGGTGCCAACTCCCCGTGGGTTCAACTGCACCCTTGCAGAGGCCTTCTCCTGAGGGCCGCTGGTGCCCAGCTGCCTTCCCCACCTGGCGCTTTCCTGCTCTCCATGCTCAGCTGGCAGCACCTCCGGGAACGTTTTTTTTCTTTCTAATTTGCCTGATTCGGAGCCCAGGCATTCTGCTCCAGAGCCAGCCTCCTGACAAGTGCGCTCCCCTACGCTGCCTGTTTGATGTTTCTTAGTAAGCCAGCTGCCGATATATTTGGGGCTCGCCACATATAATGACCAAATAAGGTATCCATTCAGAAAATGTTTTCAGTTTGTTTAAAGAATAAAGTCGCACAGCATTTGAATTCCAAGAAATTATGTCCGTTCACAGCAGACATTTTTAGAACACTTTTATTGAAGTTTATCATTCATACATGAACATTCATAAACAATAAGTGTACAGTAAAAGTTGTGAACTTACAGAACAAGCACACATAGCCTCATACAGGCTCCCGTGCGTTATGCCAGGAACAGCACTTTACATTGTTGTGAAACATTTGTTACAACCTCTGAAAGAACATCTTCAAAGTAGTACTACCATATCTTACATTTGGTGTATTTTCCCCCAACTCACCCAGTTAGTAACACCCTTTATTAGTATTAAATACTTGTTATAGGTCATGAGAGAAGGTTTTCATATTTGTTCTGTTAACCACAGTGGGAGCTGATGCTTAATGTATGTTCAGTCTCTAATAAGGTTTGCTGTAAATGTGTGGAAAAGAATAGAGTTGATGGTAACACATTATAGTGAACATAACTAACACTGCTGATTTATAAGTGTGATTGTGGCTGAAAGGGGTAGTCTGTGGATGTAATATTTCAATTGAAAAGAAGCTAGTGAATAATGTAAGGAATGTGTAACATAGTGATTTCAGTAGTGCATGAAGATTGTGGTTAATAGTATACGGATGTTCTTTTACAAAGTGCTAAGAATATGCTACTTCATGGGAAATTACAACTAATGTAACTTAAGGATGATAGTTAACAGTAATATTGTAATATTTT
>JAKSZT010054401.1:6759723-6781121 GCA_026826555.1 Tolypeutes matacus | reverse complement strand
GAAGGAAGGAAGGAAGGAAGGAAGGAAGGAAGGAAGGAAGGAAGGAACCTCTGCCAATGCTAGGAAAGAAAAAAAAAAGAAGATATATTACTATAATATTAGAAATGAAAGAAGGTTATCATTACTTATCCACGGATATTTAAGGATAGTAAAAGAATATTATCAAAGCTCTATGTCTTTGTGATGGTTAGGCTCATGTGCCAACTTGGTCACATAATGATGTCCAGTTGTTTTGTCAAACAAACACTGGCCAAATTGTATTGTGAGGACATTTTGTAGACTTAAATCATCAGTGAGTTACTTATGTCTGTGGCTGATTACATCTGTAATCAACTGAGGAGATTGCGTTCAGCAATGAGAGACGTCTCATCCAATCAGTTGAAAGCCTTAAAAGAAGTGATTTCAGCAGTGAGAAGAGAGAATTCTCATATCTCCCAGACAGCCAGCTACTCTTGGGGAACTCATCAAGGAATTTCATTGGAGTTCCTGGCTTGCAGCCTGCCTTGTGGAATTTGGAACTTGTGTATCCCTATGCTCAAGTGAGACAATTTTATAAAATCTCATAATGTTTACAGATATCTCCTGTTGGTTTTGTTTCCCTAGAGAAGTCCTGAAGTTGAAAACTTATATGAAATAGACTGTATTCTTGAGAGACAGAAATTATTAAAACTCACACAAGAAAAAATTGATAATTTGAATATCCTTTATTTATTAAATAAATTGCATCAACAATTAATAACCTCCCCAAAAGAAAGCACCAGGCCCAAATGGTTTCAATAATTTATTCTACCATATATATAGGGAAGAAATGAGACCAATTCTCTTCCAATTGATACAACAAAACTTAAAGAGGAAAGAAGAAATACCTTATTACAAACGCTAGTAAATATACTAAATATAAATATACTCTGAAAAATAAATTTAAATTTCAAAAATTATAATTGTTGAGTAAATTCAAGAGCTGTTTGTGGGAGAGTTGTCAGCAGATGGGGGAAAATAGCAAAACAATTATCTCAAAACATATTTTATAAAATTATGATAATATTGATATCAAAGTTTGTAAAGCTAGATAAAATTAAATGTTATAAAAATTAATACAATAATTTAAACATATATACATCAAGAGAATAATAATATAATGCTATTTCAAAACTACAAATTATATAGTCCAAAATATACATATATTTTGAATTTTAAAATGATATTATGATAACTTAAATGAGTAGGTCAAGTGAGTTAATAAACAAACATGTCAATAGATACTAAAAAGTACTTGAGGGAGCAGATGTGGTTCAAGCAGTTGAGTGCCTGCTTCCCACATGGGAGGACTTAGGTTCAGTTCCTGGTGCCTCCTTAAAAACAAAAACGAAAAGACCAAACAACAAGCAAACAAACAAACAAACAAACAAAAAACTTAGGGGGGCTGGTGTGGCTCAGGGGTTGAGCACTGGCTTCCCACATATGAGGTCCTGGGTTCACTCCCTGGTCCCAGTACTTAAAAAAAAAAAAAATCCAGGTTCTACTCTTGATTTAAAAAGTCCTTTGAATAGGATTATATGGATATATTCTTACTATGCTAATAAATAATACATATGCTTATATGAAACCCAAGAATTCCAGTGCTATATTTTTTGATAATCTCTTCTAACATTCTCACTAAATTTCAAGCAAGAAGATGAAGAATGAAGAATCCTACTATTTCCACTAGCATATAGGATTGATTTTTCTGAATGAATTCTTGATTGCAAATGCATAGTAGTTAATGATACTAGTAGTGTCCAGAAAGCATGGCAATCTCAAGGAAAAGTAAATGGAAAGAGAGAAACCAATCAAATTTTGTCTTTTTTGTAGAGGTTTCAACCCTCCAGCAAAGTGCTGATTTGATTTCAACTCAGTATCTTGAATTTTCTTACATAGTGGAGTTAGTTGATTTTATTTATGGAGCCATACTATATCAAAAAGGGACACTTTCTTTTGAGAATTACAATAATACATTCTGCCAAAGCTCAGTTGTTCCATCTGTGAATAAATGAAACATTGCCAATGCAGAGTCCTGAGAAGTTAGAGAATTGGAGAATTTCCTTGCCGTCTGTTCCTGTAACTTCTTCTAGGTGTCCCTTGGGAATGAGTGATACTGTCTGACAAATTACTGGAATCGGAGGAAATCCTCCAAATTAGAACTGAATCATCATGACACCTAAGCTGCCACTGAAAACAATCTTATTAGTAAGTGACCAGTTGGAAAAGATACCTAGCTCTCCCTATCTCTTTCCCTATCCATGAGAAAATTTCAGAGAAAAATGAATCAGAAAACATCATTTGAATCCACATGACAACAGAATATTAAATAAAATTTTTTTTTTGCCTATTTGTATACCTCTGGCTCACTGATGAAGAACTGAAAATTATAGAAATGATAAATATGAAAATGAAAAATATTTTGTTCATTGTTAATATATAAGTTATAAATGCAGAGTATAAAATGACCATATGAGGTATTAATATTCAGGGACAGATTATTATTTCACACACTTTTCTGTTACATAAAGGTCAGCAAGGATCCAGTCAATATGTACGATTATCAAACAAATGAGGGGTTCTTTTAAAGTATATAATATGTCACTATACATATAATGATAAAGATGCCAGTCGACTCTACTGGCAAAATGTATCATTTTGCCTATAGGGTCTATCATTTGATGGTCTCTACTGACAAAATTTATAAAAAATCTCCAGAAATAAATATACATTTCTGAAATCTTCAGAAGGAATGACAAAATGACCTTATAGCCAAAATACTGTTATGGTAAGCAGCTCATTTATTTGAGGCTTGATGAACTCCTCAATGTTTATTATTTTTTAATAAGGATGAAAAGTATTCCAAAAGAATTTAAATCGATGAGTCTAAATTTAAAATGAGGAAATTTGTGCATTTATAACCCATCTACCAAGAGGCAGTGTAACATTGTGATTAAGAACACGGATTTTAATCAAATGTGGATTTAGACTGGATGATTTCAATGTGGGATTGAGTGTTATGAACTTGGAATCATTTTTACCTGCTACTAAATTAACTGCTACATCCCAGAGGAGAGAGGAAGATTCACATATCTCAAAATGTTTCTGGGTTAAACTTATTAATAACAGACAGTTTGGAAGGAGGAAGATAAGGGGGAAAACTCTTAGAGCCAGACATATGGACATATGCAAGGTTTAACAGCAGCTTCCCAGGAAGATTTTGAGAACCACCTGCTTTATGTTTACCACAATGATTATTGGTGTACATTTCCTGGAAACTCGTAGAATTACTGTAGCTTCCCACCAAAACCTTAAGAGCCAGTCTCAGAGCTTCATGTGGCTTCTTTTACCTTCTGCTTCCCCAAATCCTCTTAACATTCTAAGGCTTTTAATCCCTGGATATATAGAATGGCTGTTTCTAGGATGAATCCTGATCAGCACAGCTCATAAGAATGAGGTGGCCTAGATTTTTCTGACTCTTTTTAAGGAAGAAAATATGACCTTAGGACTTTAAATTCCAAGCTCAAAGCAAGTGTAGGAAGCCAGAGTTGCTGTGCCTGACCTAAAACAATCTTTTATTTTTTTATAGTCATAAATTCAGGCTATGAAAGCCATATTTCTTGTCCTGTCAGCAGTTGAATTGCATTGAAAATTTTATTCATAGTCTTGTTAATTTGTTTTTCAATTAATGACAATGAGCAGGAAAGAATAGGCTTCTGATAAAATGTAATGGGGATATTTGGGAAGATTCCAGCAGTTCTTAGTATCTTGAACTGAGAAAATAACAAAACATTCATTTCTTGCTGAACATTCACTGAATGCATTCTTCTATCTGTCTGAGGAATTTAGACTCATATTGCCTACGTATCTTGAAGTACATTCACCTAGGGTAGTTGACCCACCATCAATCATTGCTTTTATGTTTATAAATATACTTAAGCAGTACAGGACACAAAGAAATGAATAAAAAATTTGACTCAGAAATAGGTACTAAATAAACATTTTAATTGCCAGATTGTATCAACTATATTGGTAGAAATTTGTTTAATATTTTCATTTAAGTAGTCCATTGTTTTGCTGTGAGGCCACACCTTCCTTGACCTCTAGGGCAAAATCTTAACCCCCCTAGTACAGTGAAGTGAAGACAACATTCTCCCTAACCTTTTGCATAGAGCCCCAACACTGTCAGAGCAATGAGTTGGCGACCTGGCCTTTCCTAATCCATGGGGGACAGGCCTGCCCTCTCAGACCTATGGGCTGTTGATCTTATCCTCCCTAATCTTTGGGGAATGTGCTCCACTCTCTCTGTCCCCTGGGGCAGCAAAATTCTCTCTGAACAGTGGACGGGAATATCCATGCTCTTCAACTGCTGGGGTAAAGTCACCCTCTTGATACACATGGGTGGGGTTCCTCTCTTGGCCCAAGATGTTTTTTTTTTTTTTTCAATATATATTCCCATTTATTCAATTAATTCATTGGCATAACCAAGAAATTAAACTTGCTTTATGTGTTTTTGAAAAAAAATCTGTTTATAAATTCAGTTACTGGTGTATTAAATCATAGTTTATTTTCTCCTGCAATTTTGAAAATGTGACCAATATAAATATTAAAATAAAATTAAACAAATTAAACAAATGATTATGTTCAAGGAAAATTAATCATTCCTATGTTGACAATTGACGTTAGAAATAATCAGTCTATTAAAATATATTTGCACATTATTCTTTTAAAGAGTAAGTTTTGTTGGAACATTTTAAGCATATTTAACAATGACAAAATTCATTTTATCTGACACTTTTCAAGAACATGGCTTTAAATAAAATTGCATACAATTATTTAAATTATTTATTTAAAATTTCTGTGCTCCCCCAAAATTTATATTCTATAATACAATCAAAACCCTTTATTAATTTTATCCTAAAATATATCCTTAGAGACAATTTTTGTAATTTTTAATTTCTAAAGCAGGAAGTCTTTCATATGGAATAACAAAGTGAAACTCAGAATTGATAGAATGGAAATAGTTTTTAAATTCAGGAAAGCTGAAGTCACCTAGGAAATTATTAGATATGGATACTTAAAGTAAAAGAGTCAAATTAAAAAAATTTTTTTTAGTTAAACATTTTTCATTCAACTTAAAACATATCAAATGAACTTAACCATCTCATTAGTTTACTTTTCCCATTTACATCTTTACCATGATTACATTAATTAACAGCTATTTTATTTTAGCAGTGCAGGAAAAACTACCTTCTCCATTATTTTATGAAACCTAAGATTCCCAATGGAATCAAGCTTATCTTCTCCCTACCATTATTGTAATATGTAGATTGAGGTGGCCTTTGACAGGTTTTCCTGTTATGAAGTTACCTTATATATATATATTTTAAAAGATGCATATATTACATAAATGTTACTCAAAAATTACAGGGATTCCCATGATCTCCACCTCCCATTCTTCCCATAACATCTCACATAAACATCTTTCATTAGTGTGGCACATCACCTGCGATGGATATACACATCCTGGGGCTTTGCCACTAAGTATAGACCACAGTTCACATCGTAGACCACACTCTCTCCCACACAGTTCTGCATGGTATATGCTGATGTAAAATGGCCTATATCTGTCACTGCAGCGTCACTCAGGAAAACCCCCAAGTCCTGAAAAAGCCCTTGTGTTACAACTGCCCTTCCCCTCCCCACCCCAAAAGCATCTAGTGGCCACTGGCTCCACCTCACTGTTATAATTTCTTCCATTACTTGAGTCACAATATGTCTACAACAGAATACCATTAAGTCCACTCTAGTCCATAGCTCTTCCCCCAATCCGGAGGGGACTGGAATGGTGATGTCCACTCCACCTCCAAGTGAGAGTGGGCTTATATCCCATAGATATGGTGGATGGGTTTATCCTGCCTTCAGCTGCAGGCTCTCTCCATTCCCTGGGATGGCCGTTGTCCATAATCATCTCCTCACCAGGTGACTTAGGTGAGTCCATTGAGCTGTAGAGTAGGAGTTGCAGCTCCACCGAGATTCCAGGCACAGCTGGCACATAGGCAGGCCAAGGCTCCAGTCTCTGGAAGTATACCTACAAACACCAGCCTCACATATAGGTTTGAATAGAAGAGACTGATGGACCATGTGCAGGGAGTACTTATTTGAGTCCAACTCTGTCACTCTCAGGAGCACAGATTCCAAAGTTGAGCCCACTGATAAGGCATCAATCTCTGGAGCTATCACCCCTTATATAGGACCTGGGTGTCTCCAGAGCCCCCAGGAGCACCTCTGTTTGGGGTGATATCCACTTTGGTGTTCTGTGAGATCCTACTGAGGTGTGCATAAGCATTACCTCTGGGATGATCTTCTGACTCTTTTATTTATTTATTTTTTTAACTTTATTTTGTACATTTAATAATTGAAAATATAAACAATTAAAAACTAAAAAGTAAACACAGATTAATATATACATTTCTCAATTAAATGTAATGGATACATATAAATTTTTTTTGAATCAAACAATATGTTACACAATATATTTGGTTCATAGTAATGCATTCATACTGTATTTGCCCTTTTGTGTCTGGCTTGCTTCACTCAATATAATGTCCTCCAGGTTCAGGATGGGAATTTTATATTCCTTTGGTTATCATGTGAATCTCCACCCACTGTGAAAATGCCCCATGAACATATAAACACATTTATATGCCTTAAATATATGCCCAGGTGAGCTTCCTCCCATGTATCCCCCATCATTGACACCCTGCACCAGTGATCCTCCCCTGCCACAGTTTTAACCTTCCTATGATCTAAAACTTCTTCACAAATGAAGCCAATAAAATAACCAAATACAATTAATAAGAAAAAGAAATAATAATGATAGTTTTAAAAATAAGAAATAAAATACAAAAAAATTTTTTAATAAAAAAATATATAAATTTGGGATAGAAGATGGATGAATCTTCTGACTCTTTTTGAAGTCTCTTAGCCACATGAACTCATTTGTCTTTACCTTTTCCCCCTTTTCTTCAAGGTTTTTTTTTCCAGTCGTATTTCCAGTTGGCACTTGGTATTAATCCCTTGTTGCCAGGGAGGCTCATCTCCAGGAGTCATGTCCCATGTTGGGAGGAAGGTAATGCATTCATATGCTGAGTTTGGCTTAGGGAGAGGCCACATTTGAGCAACAAGGAGGCTCTCAGATGGCAACCCTTAGGCACCCCATAACAGGAGGCCAATTTTCAATTGCAAGAGCAAAGACTCATAAGGCTAGTCATCAATAACAAGAACCCAACAGTGGGCCATTCTCTTTTGCCAGACACTGCCCCTGCACTCAGGGGACTGTTGCTGCTCCCTTGGGGAATGTGGCAGAACTCTTACGGCTGGGAATTCAGTATTCCCTCAATTATTGAGTGATTGTCTACCCACTGTGACCATGCCCTATCCCTCGATCATTTGAACAGTTTCATATATCTTTCATATATCTTCAGATGAACTTACTCCCATGACTTCCCCATCCCCAAACAATGGTTCTCTGCAGCCCCCATTGTAAACCTTCTGTGATCTAAACCTTCCTTGAAGACGAAGCCCATATAATAACCAAATACAATTAATAGGAAAATGAAATAATGATAAGCTTAAATGCAAGAGATAAAATACAAGGAAACTCAGAAAAAAAGAACTAAAAATAAAATATTATTAACGGATTGGGATAGTCAAAAAAGGAAAATGGAAAAAAACAAAAGAAATGTTTTTTTAAAAATTATTTTTAATTTTTATTTTTTCTCCATTTATCACTGCATTATCGGATGTCCGTGACACCTTCCCCCCCTCATTCCCCAGTGTCTCCCAAATTTTCATTTGGTTTTCAAAGAAGATTTAGGTCACAGCAAAGTCACACACTGAATACTAGAGATTCCCATGTACCCAACCTCCCTCCCCCTTCCCCACCCCATATTAAAATCTTTTTTTGTGTGTGTGAGGATGGTAGCATTGTTATAACTGATATACAGATAGTGAGACATAGTTACTAAACATTGTCAATGTTTTACAGTATAGTTTACAATTTAGACGATACAGTTTAATAAGTTTTGATGATATTTACCATGTCCTGTGTCCATTACTGTAAGGTAATGAAAAACCTTTCCCATGACCACTAAATACCCCATTTGATCTTTTCTGTTCCTTCCTCCCCATCCCCTTGGTGCATATGACACTCCCCTGTCTTGACTCATGGGATGACAAGATTCATAATTACATGCCCTGGATATTCTAACCTGCCCTTCCTAATCTACACACCTGTTAACCCTGCACCACCAAACCCAGTAATATCACTACCCACCTGTCCTATCCTTCCATATGCAACTATACTCTATCACTTTACCATAGATTATGTCCATATGGGTGATGGCTCACAACCTACTCTTCTCTCTCTCTCCCTTGTTGACCTATCTTTCAGACAATGGTTCTCAGAGACTGCTCACTTTCCTCAATTCAAATCAGTGAGGTCATATACTGTTCATCCTTCAGTGCCTGGCTTGCTTCACTCAACATAAGGTCTTCAAGATTCATCCATGTTATTCCATGTGTTAGCACTTTATTCCTTCTAACAGCTGAGTTATCTATTCATCTGTTGATGGACACCAGGGCTGATTCCAGCTTTTGGCAATTGTGAACAATGCTGCTATGAACATTGGTGTGCATATATCTGTACATGTCTTTGCTTTCAATTCTTCTGGGTATATACCCAGCAGTGGAATTGCTGTATTATATGGAAGATCTATTGTTAGTTTTCTGAGGAACTGCCAAACTGTCCTCCACAGTGGCTGGACCATTCCACAATTCCACCAGCAGTGGATGAGGGTTTCTATTCCTCCACATCCTCTCCAATACTTATATTCTGCTATTTTTTTAATAGCTGCCATTCTGATGGGTGTAAGATGGTACCTCATTGTGGTTTTTGATTTGCATTTCCCTAATAGCTAGCGATGTCGAGCATTTTTTCATGTGCTTTTTAGCCACTTGTATTTCTTCCTTGGAGAAGTGTCTTTTAAGGTCACTTGCCCATTTTTTAAATGGGTTGTTTGTCTTTTTATTTTCAAGATGTAAGATTTCTTTATATATGCAGCATATTAGGCTCCTATCAGATATGTGGTTGCCAAATAATTTCTCCTATTGGGTAGGCTGCGTTTTTATTTTCTTAATAATGTCCCTTGAGGTGCAGAAGTTTTTAATTTTGATGAGATCACATTTATTGATTTTTTCTCTTGCTGCTCATGCTTTGGCTATGAAGTTCATGAAACCATTTCCTATTACAAGGTCCTGTAGATGCTTCCCTACATTATCTTCCAAGGTCTTTAGGGTTTTGGCTCTTATATTTAGATCTTTGATCCATCTTGAGTTGATTTTTGTATAAGGTGTGAGATGGCATTCTTCTCTCATTCTTTTGGATATGGATATCCAGTTCTCCAAGCACCACTTGTTAAAGAGGCCATTCTCCCCCAACTGAGTGGGCTTTGTGGTTTTGTCAAATATCAGAGAACTGTATATGCAAGGATCTATATCAGAACTCTCAATTCAGTTCCATTGGTCAGTAGGTCTATCCTTGTGCCAATACCATGCAGTTTTTATCACTGTAGCTTTGTAGTATGTTTTAAAGTCAGGTAGTGTGATACCTACAACTTCATTTTTCTTTTTCAATATGTCTTTGGCAATTCGGGGACTCTTGCCTCTCCAAATATATTTTGTGGTTAGTTTTTCCAGTTCCTTAAAAAATACAGTGTTGACTTTGATTGGGATTGCCTTAAATCTGTAGATTAGTTTGGGTAGGATAGACATCTTGATGATGTTTAGTCTTCCTATCCATGAACAGGGAATATTTTTCCATTTATTTAAGTCTTCTTTGGTTTCCTTTAACAGTGTTGTGTAGTTTTCTGTATAGAAGTTCTTTACATCTTTAGCTAAATTTATTCCTAGATATTTGATTCTTTTAGTTACTATTGTAAATGGTATTTTTTTCTTGATTTCCTCAGATTGCTTGTTATTGGTGTACAGAAATGCTACTGATTTTTGAGCATTGATCTTATAGCCTGCAACATTACTGAACTCCTTTATAAGTTCTAGAAGCTTTGTTGTAGATTTCTCAGGGCTTTCTATGTATAGGATCATGTCGTCTGCAAATAATGAAATTTTTTCCTCTTCTTTTCCAATCTGGATGCCTTTTATATCCTTTTCTTGCCTCAGTGCTCATGCAAGTACTTCTAAGACAATGTTAAATAGGAGTGGTGATAGTGGGCATCCTTGTCTTGTTCCCAATCTCAGAGAGAAGGCTTTTAGGATTTCACCATTGAAGATGATTTTAGCTTTGGGTTTTTCATATATACCCGTTATCATATTCAGAAAGTTTCTTTCTATTCCTGTCTTTTGCAGTGTTTTTATGAGGAAAGAGTGCTGTATTTTGTCGAATGCTTTTTCTTCATCTATAGAGATGACCATGTGATTTTTTTCTTTCAATCTGTTGTTTATGTGGTGTATTGCATTGATTGATTTTCTTATATTGAACCATCCTTGCATACCCAGGATGAAACCCACTTAGTCATGGTGTATAATCCTTTTGATATGTTGTTGAATGCGATTAGCAAGTATTTTGTTGAGGATTTTAGCATCTAGGTTCATTAGAGAAATTGGTCTGTAATTTTCCTTTCTTGTGGTATCTTTGTTTGGTTTTGGTATTAGGGTAATGTTGACATTGTAGAATAAGTTAAGCAATATTCCTTCTACTTCTATTTTTTGGGAGAACTTAAGCAGAATTGGTGTTAGGTCTTTCCGGAATGTTTGGTAGAATTCAGCTGTGAAGCCATCTGGTCCTGGGCTCTTCTTAGTTGGGAGGTTTTTGATGACTGAGTCTATCTCTTTACTTGTAATTGGACTGTTGAGTTCATCAATTTCTTCTTTCATCAATGTAGGCTGTTTGTGAGTTTCTAGAAACTTGTCCATTTCCTCTAAATTATCATTCTTGTTGGCATATAATTTTTCAAAGTATCCTCTTATGGTACTCTTTATTTTTGTGGGGTCAGTAGTGATATCCCCTTGCTCATTCTTTATTTTGTGTATTTGCATCTGTTCTCTCTTTTTCTTTGTCAGTCTGGCTAAGGGTTTGTCAATTTTATTGATATTCTCAACGAACCAGCTTTTGGTTTTGTTTATTTTTTCTAGTGCTTTCTTATTCACTATTTCATTAGTTCTGCTCTAATATTTTTTATTTCCTTCCTTCTACTTCCTTTTGGTTCAGTTTGTTGTTGTTTTTCAAATTCTTCCAAGTATGCAGTTAGGTCTTCAATTTTAGCTCTTTCTTCTTTTTTAATATACGTATTCATGGGTATGATCTTCCCTCTCAGGACTGCTTTGGCTGCATCCCATAGGTTTTTATATGTTGTGTTGTCCTTTTCATTAGTTTTAAGGTAGTTACTGATTTCTTTTGAGATTTCCTCCTTGACCCACTGTTTTTCTAAGAGTGTGTTGTTTAACTTCCATATCCTTGTGCCTAACCTGTTTCTCTGGCCCTTAGTGATTTCCAATTTCATTCTGTTGTGGTCAGAGAAATTACTTTGTATAATCTCAATCTTTCTGAATTCATTGAGAGTTGTTCTGTGTCCTAGCATGTGGTCTATCTTGGAGTATGTTCTATGGGCTTCCTGGATCTGCACATCCATCTCTCTCAATAGGGTTCAAAAGTTTTCAGCCACTATTTCCTTCAACACTCCTTCTGTTCCCTTTTCCTTCTCTTCTCCTTCTGGGATGCCCATAATGAGTATGTTTGTGCGTTTTGTGTTGTCGGTTAATTCCCTGAGTTCCTGCTGGATTTTTTCTACCTTTTTGTCTATCTGTTCTACTATCTGTTTGATTTCAGATGTATTGTCTTCCACATCACTAATTCTTTCTTCTGCCTGTTCAAATCTGCTGTTATGTGAATCCTGAGTCTTTTTGATTTCTTGGATTGTACCATTGATCACCATCATATCCGTTATCTTTATGTGTATGCTTACAATTTCTTCAGTATGTTCTCCCAGTGTCTTCTTTATATCCTTAATCTCTTCCTTCACTTCTTTAAGTTGGTCTATGATATTTGTTCGGACAGCTTTGATTAGTTGTTCAATGCTCTACATCACTTCCTGGATTTTAGTTTGTTCATTGGACTGGTCCATGTTTTCCTGTTTCTCAGTGTTGTTTGTAATTTTTTTTTGCCCTCTCGTCATCATTTTATCTTGATGGGTTTATTCAGTTGATTAGCTTCTCTCTGTGCTCTAGAGTTTTATTTAGCTGGTGGTTCTGCGTATGTGTTAAGTTTTCTCTTTGACACGTTTTCTTCTTATTTTATTTCCTTGCTTCTTTCTATGTTCCCTTGAAGACAAAAGATTAGGGCCAGAGGAATTGAAAGATGTGAGAAAAGAAGAAGGATAATAGTAATTTTGATAAAAGTTAGAAGAGGGGCCAAATAAGATTTAATGAAATGAATATTTAACTCATGTAGGCAGTGTAGAGTAATAGGAAAAAAAAGTGGAGTACCTACAATGGACTGGGAAACCAAATAGAAGAATATATATATATATAATGATTTAGAAGGCTAGAGTAATGGTGAGGGAGAGGAAGAGTAAAGAAAGGGCTGAAAGGAAAAAGTTAATTAAAAAAAGAAAACAAAATCAATAGGATAGAAATTGACACCCTTAAATTGTGGGCACATGAAAAAAACGTGGTATATAAGAGTCACAATGGAAAGGAGAAGGCAGAAAGATGAAGGAAAGATAAGAGATAGTTTGGAATACAAAATCAATATAGACAGAGAATGGGAAATCACTGAAGAAGAAGCACAACAAAGAAGAGACAAGCTAGCAACACTTAATTTAAAAAAAAATGAAAGAAAAAAGAAAAGGCGGAGGAAAGAGGAAAGAAAAGCAAGAGACAACAAATAAACAGAGAAAAACCAAACAACCACACAGGCAAGCAGTCAAACAAAGCTAAGGAGGAAAAGTGTTTCTTCTAGGGTCCTTGTGGATCCTCTCAGCCTGCTTGTGTTTATCAATCATTTTCCCTGAAGGGTTCTATCTGCAGGTTTTGAAGCAGCTTTTGCTATTAAACTAAATTAAGAAGAATTTATTTTTCATTTTTCAAAGTGACTGTCTCTCTTTTTTTTTTTTGGTATAATACAGGACCCCAATTAAGTCCTCTTCTAGACCACCCTCTTTACTGAGGGGACCCTAACTAGGCTCGTGGAAACTAATTAAGCACTTCCCACTTCCTGGACTCCCCAGGGGAGCTGAAGCTCTGACGCTAGTCAGTGCAAGACTATAAAAATGGCTGACTCCACCCCTTCTGAAGCCGAGCCTCAGTGTCACCGGGCTGCTGGGTAAATCAGGTTTCCTCAGCAGATTCACCTCTCCCCTTAGCCTGGCGCTGCTTCAAGCCAGCGTATCTGCTCCCCCAAGTTATGAGAGGGTTCAGGCAGCAAAATCAATGATAAAGAATCCCTTCTCTGCCTTCTGTCAGAAGCCTCCCTCTCTCGGAGAGTGCTCCCTCTCCCCAGCTTGTCAGGGTTTGGGGCTTTTCCCTGGGCAGCTAGGTAACTCAACTCCCTCAGTAGCTTTACCCCTCCCCTCTGCTGGGTGTTGATTCAATCCAGCTGTTTTGTTCACCCAAGCTGCAAGGGGTTCGAGGCAGCCAAATCCACAGAAACTAAAACTCTCTCACCCCTTTGCCAAAGCCTTCCCACTTTCACCGGGCCCTATCTCCCAGTTGCCAGGCCTGGAGTTGCGGCTCAAACCAGTTTTTTTTTTCCCCCTAAATGTGGGGCTCAGCAATCTGTGTTAACCGCCACAGGCAGGCTTAAAACTCACGAATCTCTACCAATCAGTCCATGCCATCGATCTGTGCAGATAGATGTCCCAAGCTTCTTGCTCCATGCGCCCACAGCACAGACCGCCGGGCAGGACCCTGTCCACAATCTGCCATCCTTAGGGAGCTAGTCAGAGAATGCCCTCCTAAACCGTTGCCATCTTGCCTCTCTTTTCGAGTCCCCCTGAGATGTTTTGATTCCAGACCTCCACTTTCATGGTTTTCCTCTTCAAGCTGTTTCCTCTTCAATCTCTCCCTTCCATGTCCCTTTTACTCTGGGCTGACAGTGATTTTGTTCATACAGACCTCTCAAAGAGTTTGTTTGTTTACCATGCAGGAAGCAGGGGTCCAAGCCATCAGACAGTAATCAAGTCTTTCCTAGATAACTGCATTTTCAATTCTGACTTACAAGTTCCAAGTTTAGTCAATTCCTCAAATGGAGCACTATCATCTGGGAGCTCGATCTCCAGAGACTTGGAAATTCTGGAATCAGTTTCTGTTCATTTTGTGCCCAACAGTTCAGACCTCAGCATATCTTACTCGCCTAGCATTTTACTATAAGCTGCAAGGAGAAGCCAAGCCACATTCTCTGAGTTTGCTTTGGAAAATTCTTCACCTAAATGCCCAGACTCACCATTTTCAAATTCTGCCCTCCATAAAACACCAGGAGTTAATCTTCCTAAGTTCACTTTGACTTTAAAACATAGATCACTTTTCTTCAAGTTTCCAATAATAGTTTCATCATTTACTTCTAAGGCAACATAAAAAGTCTCTTCAGCATCCATATTACTAACACTCTTTTCAAAGCAGTTTAAGACTTTTCCATCAAGCATCTCACAATTCTTCCAAAAAGTGCCCCTTATCCATTTATAAAACAATTCCAATACTTTGGTAATCTCAAAAACACTACTCTACTCTGGGTATGAAATTCTGTATTAGTCAGCCAAATGAGTGCTGAGGCAAAATACAGAAATTGGTTGGTTTTTATAAAGGTTATTTATTTGGGGTAGAACATAAGCATAAATTACCTCCCTCACCAAAGTCTATTTCCACATGTTGGAGCAAGATGGCTGCCAACATCTGCAAGGGTTCAGGCTTCCTGGGTTCCTCTCTTCCTGGGGCTTGCCTTTCTCCAGACTCAGCTGCTCTGCTATCTTCACAAGGCCAGCTGTAGACTACCAGGCAAATGGCTCATCTCTCTTCCTGGCACCTCTGCCATGTCTAATTGAGCCTTCTGTCTGCTCCTCTGTGTGCTTACTTCCTGGGCTCCAGCATTAAAACTCCAAACATCCTTCTTTATGCTGTGGTTTCCCTGTGAGTCCCCACACACAAAGAGGGTGGGGACTCAATGTCTTACTGACGTGTCCCAATCAAAGCCTCAGTCATTATTTAATCAAGTAAAAGTGAAACCTCTGAATCCAATATAATCTAATATGCTCAGAGGAACAAACCAGTTTATAAACATAATCCAGTATCTATTTTTGGAATTCATAAACAATATCAAACTGATACAGTGTAAATTATTCCCACATCAGTTTACACATTCAACACAATCCAAATAAAATATACAGGAGCTTGCTTTGCAGAAATGGAAAAGCCAATCATCCAACATATATGGAAAGGATAGGGGTCCCAAATAGCCAAAGCCATCTTGAAAAAGAAGGCTCACGTTGGGTGGCTCACTCTTCCCAAAATGGCCACTGGAGGTTCTGAGGGCAGTGAAAGGGAAAAACAGGTATAATACAGGGGCATTTTTGGGACTTGGAATTGTCCTGAATGACATTATAATGACAGATACAGGTCATTATATATATTGTCATAACTTACAAAGTTGTGTGGGAGACAGTGTAAACTACAATGTAAACTGTAATTCATGCTTAGTGGCAATGCTCCAAAATGTGTTCATCAATTGCAATAAATGCACCACACTAATGAGGGATGTTGTTAATGTGGGAAAGCATGGGAGATGTGGGGAACAGGGCATGTGGGAATCCCCTATATTTTTTATGTAACATTTATATAACCTAAATGTCTTTAAAATAATAAAAATTAAGAAAAAAAACTTATTGCAAAGCCACAGTACTTAAAATGTCATTGTGCTGGCTCAAGGACAGACATAAAGACCACTGGAATTGAGCTGAGAAACCAGAAATAGACCCTCATGTCTATGGGTAACAGATTTTATTTTTTTGGACTATGATTTTTTAAAATATAATTTTCATTTTTAAAAACTTTAAATTACATAAATTTTACATTAAAAATATAGAGGATTCCCATATACCCAATACCTCCCCTCTCCCCCTCTCCCTTATTACTAATATTTACATGTGTATAGTACATTTGTTACAACTAATGTACAAATATTGAAGCATTGCTACTAATCATGGTCAATGGTTTACATTACCGTTTACATTTTGCACCGTACAACTTTGATGAAATTAAAATGGTCGGTATCCATCACTGCAAGATCATGCAGAACAATTCCAATGTCCTGTGCTCCATCTATTCTATTCTTCACTCCCTCTCCCCTCAGAACCGATGGTAACCACTAATTTTCAATTTTTGAAGAATAAAAGGGTTCATAGTTACATGCAATAATATTGAGGACTTGACATATTCATCTGTTTTCTTTTATTAGGCACTACCTACATTCTCAAAAGATTCCTGGTGCTCTAAATGAGATTATAGCAGAAATCCCCAGGAAGAGTTTAATATTTTCTTGTTTATTTTGTGGGTCTCCACCCACTGAGATAACACACTATGACAAGATGAACACTTTCATTTTCCATAGAGGCATGCTATGGACAACTAAATTTTGTCAAGTTTACCAGGTACACTCAATGGGGAATGAGTAGTCTCTTCAACAAATGTTGCTGGAAAAACTGGATAACCATGTACAAAAGAATGAAGTTGGACCCCTACCTCATACAATATGCAAAAACTAACTGAAAATGGATCCAAGACCTCAATGAAAGAATAAAAACAATTAAACTCCTAGAAGAAAATGGAGGATATCATCTTTAGGACTTTGCATTAGCAATGGTTTCCTAGAATTCATATTTGAAACATGAATACAAATAGAAAAAAATAGATAAATGAGACCGCATCAACATTGAAACACTTTTTGCAAAAAGGGAATTTATCACAAAAGCCAAAAAGAATATCTATAGAATGAAAGAAATATTTGGGAACCACATAGCTGAACAGGGTTTAATATCCAAAAATATAAATAAATCCTACAACTCAACAACCAAAAGACAAAGCATCCAATTAAAATTACTGGAAAATTACTGGAGAGGTTATAGAAGAATAGGAACACTCACAAATTTTTGGTGGGAATGTTAAATGATGCATCTGCTCTGGAAGAGTTTGGTAGTTCTTCAAAGCATTAAGAATAAAATTACCATATGACTCACAAATTCTACTTCCAGATATATACTTATGGCAGTTTGAGATTATTTTATGAATCCCCAAAAGAGAAAGATTATGTTTGTAAACTAATCTATTCCTCTGGGTATGATACTCTTTGATTGCATTAAACTCAGCTAAGATGTCTTTGATTACATTACCTGTTACAATTGAGTTAGGGTTTTTTCAATTTGAGTATGTCAGTGGTCATGCCTCAGGTTCTTTCCCCAACCATTCACTGGGTCTTATATAAATGGACACTCACTCAAGAAGACACACACAGATGAGAGAACTTTTTGTTGGAGAAAGGAGAAGGCCAGAACAGCTAAATTCTCAGGGAGAAATGGGCCATTTCTCTGATAGCTTGGGAAGAGAGCTGATACTGATGGAGGAAGCCCTGAGAGACAAGCCCTATGCCAGCCTGCAGCTGAAATTGGGAAGAACCAGAGCCCACAGAACCTCAAGAGGAAGGTGAAACCCAGAGGGGAAGGCTGAAACCCACATGAGATGGTACGCCATCTTGCTTCAACATGTGGCAGCTGATTTTGGTGAGAAAGTACCTCCTTTGGTACCTTGTGTTGGAGTTTCTATGGCCTTGGTACTGTAAGGTTTTACCCCAATAAATACCCCTTTTAAAAGCCAACAGAGGAAACAACAGTAAGATGGCAGCAGAGTAAGGAGCTCCTAGAATCAGCTCCTGCTACACGGCAGTTAGTAATCACCTAGAGCTATCCAAAGCACTTGTTGGGGGCTCCAGGAGACCAGAAGTGCATCCTGCAACATCCTTGAAAGAATGGAAGAGGAGACTGCCCATCTGCAAAGAATATTCATAAGTAGAGCACTCCATGGCACGGAAGCTGGTTGCCCACCCTCCACAGGCGGCACAAGCTGCCTCGGGAGCTGTTCTGTGGCTGGAATTGGAAGCTCTACTTCCCAAAAATGGGGGAAGAAGAGACAATTGGGCACCAACTTCAGCTACTAATTAGTAAATTTGGCGGGCTAAAGTTTAATCCTAAGAACAGCTAAAGTTTGAACTTGTCCAAGTCAGAAAGAGGTCGGTAGTCGTCATCTTAACTCCGTGCCTGACACAAAGGTAAGTGGGTCTGACTATAAATTACAGTGCTAGTAGGAACCAGCTTCTTTCTATCTACATCAGATTGCAGTCTAGCTTATGCCCCAGGCCCACCTCGGGCAGGGATGAAACTGTTGGGCCCTGCACCAGCCTATCCAGATAACTTCAGGTACATTAGGCTGGCACAGACTGAATAATCAGAAGTCTACTGGGGCAATTGTGGTCGTCTTGGACCTGCACTTCAGAGATTGCTGCCCACACCTGCAGCTCCATCCCTGCCCCAGGCTGGGGAGAAAGAGGCCTGAAGCTTCATCAGTCTCTCTGGGCATCTATAGTCTAGCCTGCATGAGTTGGATTTTTCCACACAGCTATGGCTCTGTCCCTATCCCTGGCAAAGGAGAAAGTTGGGAAAATCTTCACTGGTCCTTGGGACAATGAGGGCAGCTTGAGCCTCCACAGCTTATACATCAACTACATTCTTGGCTCCTATGACACAACCAGCAAAGGAGAAGGGCAGGAAGCCCTAAACTAAAGAGAAAAGTTGCACCAGGAATAAATACTCTAGTAAGCCAGATGCTAAGACACGAACAAAAAATTACAATCCACACCAAGAAAAAATATGGCCCAGTTAAAGGAACAAGACAAGCCTCTAGATCACATAGAGGAGTTGAGACAATCATTGATGTTCTAACAAATCTCCTTAATAAATTCAATGAGATGGCTAAAGAAATTAAGGACATTAAGAAAACATTGGATGAGCACAAAGAAGAATTTGAAAGCATACATAGAAAAATAACAAATCTTATAGGAATGAAAAGTGCAATGAATGAAATTAAAAATACACTGGAATCATAATATTTGAGGAGGCAGAAGAAAGGTTTGGTGAGCTTGAAGAAATGGCCTCTGAAAGTGAATATACCAAAGAACAGATGAAGAAAAGATTGGAAAAACTTGAACAAGGTCTCAGGGAGCTAAAGAACAGCAAGAAACATGCACGCATATGTGTCATGGATGTCCCAGAAGGAGAAGAGAAGGGAAAGGGGCAGAAGGAATATTTGAAGAAATAATGGTAGAAAATTTCCCAACCTTATTGAAGGACATAGATATCCATGTCCAAGAAGCACAGCATACATCCAAAAAAATCTGAATAGACCAACTTCGAGACACATACTAATCAGAATGTCAAATGCCAAAGACAAAATTCTGAAAGTAGCACGAGAAAAGCCATGCATAACATATAAGAGATACCAAATAAGATTAAATGCTGATTTCTCACCAGAAACCATGGAGACGGTGGTATGATATATTTAAGATACTGCATGAGAAAAATTTGCAGCCAAGAATCTTATATCTGTCAAGATTGTTTTTCAATAATGAGGGTGAGTTTAGAATATTCACAGATAAACAGAAACTGAAAGAGTTACCCAAGAGATCGGCTTTGCAGGAAATACTAAAGGATGTGCTACAGCCTGGAAAGAAAAGACAGGAGACAGAGGCCTGGAAGAGAGTCTAGAAATGGAGATTATATCGATAAAAGTAATTAAAAGAGTCAAAAGAGTGGTGAAAATAAAATATAACAACTAAAACCTAAATATTCAGGAATAATATTTAACCAATGATGTAAAGCATTTGTATTCAGAAAAGTACAACTCGTTGTTAAAAGAAATTTAAAAAAAGACCTAAATAATTGGAAGAACATTCCATGCTCACAGATTGGAAAACTAAATATCATTAAGATGTCAATTCTACTCAAATTGATATACAAATTCAATACAATCATGATTTAAAAATTACACCAGCATTTTTTTTAAACAAATGGAAAACATGATTGTCAAATTTATTTGGAAGGATAAGGGACCCTGAACACCATCCCAGAAACATTTTTAAAAGGAAAAGTGAAGTCGGGGGCTCTCATTTCCAGTCTTAAAGTCATATTACGTAGCTACAGTGGTAAAAACAGTATGGTACTGGCATAAAGACAGACACATAGATTAATGGAACTGAACTGATGGTTCAGAGACAGACCCTCACATCTACAATCAAGTGATTTTTAACTAGCCTGTCAAACCTATCCAGCTCAGGCAGAACAGTCCATTCAACAAACGGTGCAGAGAAAACTGGATATCCATAGCAAAAGAAGGAAAAAGGGCCCCTGTCTCACACCTTATACAAAAATTAACTCAAAATGAATCAAAAACCTAAATATGAATCTTCTAGAAGAAAATGTAGGAAAAGATCTTCAAGACCTGGTGGTAGGTGGTGGATTCTTAAAGGAGATAAGAGGAGGACTGAGAGGGACTACTGATATTTAATGTATGTAGAAGTTATAATTAGCTTTACCGTAAAAGTGTGGAAATATACAGTTGATGGTAACACATTTAGTGAGTAACAGCTGGTTTATAAATGGGGATGCGGCTGAAAATGGTAGTCTAGGGATATAAATGCCAATTGACAGAAAGCTAGAGAATAATCTAGGGACTGAATAGCACAGTAAACTCAGAACTGGATGAGAATTGTGGTTGATGGTATAGAGGCAAGAGTGTCCTTTGTGAACTGGAGCAGGTGTACATCACTATTGCAGGGTGGTGGGAATGTGGAGAAGCATGGGCAAAATACAACTGGAGTGACTTATGGACAGTGGCTAACAGTAATAATGTCATATTCTTGGATCTATGCCAAAGATGTAATGTGTTGATAATGGGGGAGTATGGAAAATGTGTGCCAAATGTATGCTGTGGACCTGGTAATAATCGGATGATATTATCTCATAATCTGTAACAACTGTTCCACCATGATGCAGTGTGTTGATAGAGGGGTGTTGTTTGGGAATTCTGCACATGTGCATGATTGTTTTGTTTAGTTTACAACTTCTGTCATAAAAATATATTTAAAAAGTAATAATAGGATGGGTTGGGGCAAAAATACAACAAATGTAAGATAAAGACTATAACTAGTAGTAAGATTTTGACAATATTGTTTCATAAGTTGTAAAAAATGTCCCATGACAATGCAAAGT
>JAKSZT010054401.1:6727136-6741858 GCA_026826555.1 Tolypeutes matacus | reverse complement strand
TTTACTCTGTTTATCATGAAAGGGTGTTGGATTTTGTCAAATGCTTGTTCTATTGAGATAATCGTGGTTTTTGCCCTTAATTTGCTCCAATATGTTTGAAGATAAGGGTCATACAAAATCATTTATAGCTCTGAGAGTAATGAAACTGTAGGACTGAAAGTCCAAACAGAATTGGTTCATTTATTTATGACTCAACCATCAATACATTTTTTAAAAACCTACATAGACCCATTTCATTCCTTCATTCTTTCTGCAGATATTTGTAAGTTCCTATAAGCAACTAGGTTTTGTGTGAAATGGAAAAATCACTAAGAAATGGATTAAGCAGGCCAAATATAATTTATTACTTGTTTTGTATGACCTGAGAGTTAAATTGATATTCATATTTTAAAGGGTTAAGAAACTAAAGGGAGCATAATATTTCATGGCAGGATAAATTTGTAAGGAATTCAAATTTCCGAGCCCGTATATAAAATTTTATTGGAACGTAGCCTCACTCATTCATTTTTGTATTGTCTGTGGTTATTTTTGTGCTAACATGGCAGAGTTTGGGTTTCTAACAGAGACTATGTAGCCTCAAAGCCTAAAATATTTACTCCCTGCCCCTTTGCCAAAAATTTTGTCCATCTTCTGTTGGAGATGATCCAGATGCAAGCTTTAATTTGAAATAACCTCGAGAAGCAGATGATTAAAAAGTATGCGTCACAAAGTAATACCAATGGTACAATAACCGGTCAATGGCATTATCGTAGTGCCAAGGAAAGCCCCAGGGTTACGAATGGAGACTACCGAGTTCCACACAATTGATGGGGGAGTATTCCGCTGAAGAAGACACTTCCTTAATACTGAGAAGAAACTTCACCATGGAAAATAATTTTTTGGCAGACATTTCAATGAGAACAAGTTGAGGAGGCAGGGAATATTATGAAAAAAGGAGGAGTTCTATCAGAATAATGAAGTTTGATAAACAAACAACCAAAAAGGACATGGCAGATGCAGGCTAGAAATGTGATGATAAATTTGAGAAGCCATATCAAGAAAATCATTTTACATCCTTGAGTAGGCTGGAATTTCATCTATTTTCACCAAAAGATATGAAGTGCTCAAATAAAATGACCAGGTTTACAGATTAGAAAATTAGTTTTTCGAATGGATTATTTTTTCTGCAGAGTAGATCTGAGTGATGAATTTGAAAGCAGTAAACGTGGCTGAATAGTGAATAGGATATAAGAAAGTGATTATTATAAGTGTACTGTAAAGTATTCTCTGAGACAATTAGTTGAGATATGGAGGAATATTACAAGGTTGGTATCGAGATGTAGGTTAGGGAGAGGATTTTTATGATGGGAGTGATTTGAGCATGCATAAAGGTGATGTATGAAGAAGTAGAGTGGGAGCCGTTCCCTCTGAGGATTGGTGGGGTAGTGAGAGAAGGAGCTGTGCTCTGAATAGGGGAGGACAAAATTGAACCAAAGCTCTGTGATGAATGACACCCTCACATACGATGAAGCACACCAGGCACTCAGACACTGATACAGGAGGTGATGGCAAGTTTATAGCAGCTATTCTCACAGTTGTGGCTGAACTCTCATGATGGATGAAATGAATTTTTTACAATTTAGCTGGCTTGTCTGGTAAGAACAAGGGAGGTGGATCAGTAGTGTGTTTGAGGGGAGTGAGAAGAGTGAGTATAAGATAAATTTGAGAGAATGGCACTGGGTTTGAATCCTAAGGAAAACATGATATTAACATCTTGGGCAAAAATCAGGGAAGACACATTACAACAATATCTTGTGTAAAAGGAAAGGGGTAATATAGCCCTAAAAAGCTAAAAACATTAGCATATGTCTTCTGGAGGCAAAATGGTAGGATTGCCATAGTTTGTGATTTCCAGATCATAGTCTTTGAATCCAGTTTCTTTCTCAACTAGGAGCCAGATTGTTGAATGGCTGAGGGGCACTGCTTTAATTATTTATTTATTTATTTTATTTATGGTGTTTGTTTTTGGAATTGCATGGTGAGAGAAGAGGTTAGATTTTTGATACAAATCACATTACAAAATGTTATATTAGAGTGAAGGTTTGAATTTTATTTTGAGGAGAATGAAGACTCAGTGAAGGAATTTAAGAAGGCACTTGACTTGATGAAACCAGAATTTCAGAAAACTCACTCAGTATAGCATTGTGGGTGATATATGCCTCAAGCCAGAGGCTAAATGATTGGAGTCCTCTAGGCTGCAGTAGGAGTAGATGACTGCATTGAATGTGAGTTCAGAAATAATCACTAGAAGTGGAATGGAGAAGAGTGGCAGAACGAAGAGACGTGGTGTTTTGGCTAACAATTGCTCAACACAAAAGCATACATAAGTTCAGGATTATAAAACCAAACCATTTTATCTTACTGAAATATACTATGGATCAAAAACTCAGGAAAGACATAGTGGGGATGGCTTTTTCATCTCCACAATGTATGGTATATCTCAAATGGCCAAGGGCGGGAATAACTTACATTAGATGACCAGTTCTATGTTCTAAATCTATCACACATGTGAAAGGAAGTGGCAATGTAATTTTAAAAAATGAAGTGCTGGTGATTGATCCCAGGACTTCCTACATGGGAAGCCTGAGCTCAAACCACTGAGCTACACCACTGTCATTATAACCTTGACGTGAGAGCACAAATGTAATGAAATATGTAAGTGGCCTCACTAACTTTGGTCCTTAATTTCTATTGTTTACTAAATTATTTCTACCATTAGAATATAATCTAATGATTACAATATAATCATTCAATAACTGTTGAAAATTTTATTTTGCAGTTGCTATTTCAGAAATTTCCCCCTCCACGTATTATTTGAACATTCTAAAAATCATGCTGTATAGTGCTACATATACCTACAAGCACATTGATTACATCTGTCTTTGGAACATATGGGCAAAATATTTGGCTAATTTAAAAAGATTTATTTTGACCAAGTCCTGAATGTGCACAGAAACAAAGTAGAGGAACTTAAAATTTTATATGTATTTGTATATAATTCAGAGTATAAAATCAGTTGTTACCTGCTTAAGAATAGCATTTATTTCCTGATTTTGATAGCAGTTAACAATTAAAATTAACCTATTTTTTCAATGATTTAATGTCTACTGAACAAATTCTTGAGTAGAGTGTTTCCAGCTTTGATGAATAAGGTGACATGATACTTTTAGGAACATATATCTTCTTAAATATGTAGGTGTGGCAGGTTGATATTATTTAGGAGTTCCAAAAACTGATATTGATTATGTTTGTCAACTCCTAAGTTTGTTGGGCGTGATACCCCTTTTTTGATTGTATTAAATTTAGATGTTTCACTTTTACTTTATTAATTCTAGCACAGGACTTTTATTCCACCATATCATTACGTGATATTGTGTAAAAGGCCATGGAATTGTTCTACATGATCTTGCAAGTATGGATAGAGACCACATCAAACTTCATCAAACGCTATAAAAGTGTGCGGTCCAAAATATAAACCACAATGTAAATCACTGACCATGGTAAGTAGCAATGTTTCAATATTTGTACATCACTTGTAACAAATGTTCCATCCACATATTAAATGATATTAATAGGGGAAAGGAGCCAAGGCAGAGGATGTTGGGTATATAGGAATCACCTATATTCTGTACGTGACATTTCTGTAACCTAAAGCTTCTTTGAACAAAATGAAAAAACTAGAGTCTGTGCAAATAAACGGAAACAAATGTCATTGTACATTCTACACAGCAGATATTACAGTGATGATATACTTAATTTTAAATTTTTAAAATTTTATATCTTTTATTTTTTATTATTTCAAACTTTAAAAAATTGTATTTTATTCATATTTCTAAAATCATTATTATATCATTTTTCTGTTAATTTTTTTTGGTTACTTTGGTGGTTTCAATATTTGCACATCACAATTTTGAAGAAATTGTGGCTTACAGAGGGTTAAAATTGAGGCAGGGGATGTTCTTTGTTGTAGGATATCAGAGAGGAGAGTTGCATGGGAGGAGGTTCACCTGGGGCATACTTATAAGGCATGTAGCTGTAATAAAGTGTTCATGGGGCATTGTCACACTGGGTAGAGATCCACACAATACCAAAAGAAATATCAAATTCCCATTTGGTGAACTGGGCCACTATCTCTGATGGGACAGCAAGAATTCCCTTAGTACAGGGGCAGAAACTAGGGAAAGATAGGCCCTTGATTTTGATGATTGTACTTATGAACCTACTTTTGAAATGGAAACTTAGCATAGTATTATAAGGTGCCTAAGCATTGCCCCCTGAGAACCTCTTTGTTGCTCCAATGTGGCCTCTGTCTAAGCCAAAACTCAGTGTATGAATGCATGACATTCCCCCCAACGTGGGACATGACTCCCAGGGATGAGTCTGCCTGGCACTGACGGATTACTACCAATTACCAACTAGCAATGCAACTGGAAAAATACCTTGACTAAAGAGGGAAAGGGTAAAAACAAATGAATTTATATGGCTAAGAGTCTTCAAAGTGAGTTGGGAGGTCTTTGAAAGGTTACATTTTTGCATGTCTCAGCAGGAACACATAGACTGCCATAGTAAATATTAATTGAAAAAGCTGGATCCTGAGGGCTCTGGAGACATCCAGACGCTATAGGCAGGGCAGACAGCTTAGGAGTTTTGCACCCTGCTAGGGGACCCTTTCTTGGAATTTACATTCCCCAGTGGGACAGAGTTGGGCTCTGTTGTTTTTTCCATACTATGGTTTTGTTGCCCCTCTATTTGAACTTATACTTACTAGTAGAATTGGTAGTTGTATGTCCAAGAGACTTAAATCTTTGGGCTCCCCATGTGCCAGTTGGGCTCTGAATCTCAACAGACTTGCAACAACTACTCACCAGTCCATTGGGATCACCCAGGACAACTACCAAAAGAAGATGACTGACAGCAAACTTTTCAAGGAACAGAGAGAGTCTGCAAGTGCAAGCAAGGAAGTCCCATCCATCTGCCCCATGGGAACTAAAACCCCTCTTAATTAGAGATGGAGTGAGTATCACTATCATAGGATCCTCAGGGTTGCGAAATGGATGATGGGCCAGAGTAGACTTAAAGTTTTTCTACTCTAAACTTGTTCTGATTCTAGTAATGGCAGAAATTTCACAATGGATGTGGAAGCAGTGGCCACTGGAAGTTCTCAGGGAAGGGAGAAGGAAAAATAAGTGTATTTTGGGAGCATTTTTCGGACTTGGGAATTATCCTAAATGACATTTCAATGACAAATACAGGCCATTGTACATCATATAATAACTTGCAAAAATGCGTGGGAGAGAGTGTAAACTACAATGTAAATTATAATCATCACTTAGTGGCAATGCCCCAAGATGTGTTCGTCAAATGTGACAAAAGTACCACACTAATGAAGGATGTTGCTGATGTGGGAAAATACGGGAGGTTAGGGAGCAGGGCATATGGGAATCCCCTATATTTTTGTGTAACATTTATGTAATCTAAGATTCTTTAAAATAAAAATAAAAAGTATATTTTTAAAAAGGGGGTTTTAAATTAAATTTACAGACATTTAAAATGTCATTCCAAAGCCTACCAATAATTCTCGCATGCACACACACACACACCTGCTTGTAACTGAGTCATCCTTTGAGCCCTCTCCCTGCCATCACTGCCTGGGTACCAAAGGCCTCCTTTTAATTGGAGTGACCCTTGTTGCTTTTAGCTAATGCTGGTGAAATACCTTAAAAAACATTGTGGGATTTCTCTGTTTCTAATGGCACAGGATTCAAGTTATGCCATTAGAGAAAAGAAACACTCAAATTTATTCTGAGACATCGTCTTTCCTTCCTTGGAGGGAAAGTCAAGATAATGTGGACAAAGCCTTAACAATTTTCAAATGAATTTTTATCTATTTAAAAGACCTTAAATCACAACCTAAATTTAAATAAGTGTTAGTAGGCGCACTCTTAAATCTCTCTGAGATTTCAACAGAGTATAAAACCAGACACTTGAGATTTTTACCTCCCGGAACCTAGTATACTGGAATGTCTGATGCCATTTTTTTTCTTGCTTTAACTAATGAATTTTCCCAGGAGAATTGGTGGAGAGAGAAGAATTTCATGTTTCTATTTTGTAAAATCCTGACTCCTTTATAATAACTCTCAGTTCTACTGAAAAAAAATTCAACATTTCTTCCTTCAGTTCACTTTTCTTGTTCTATTATAGACAATAGGAGATGTGGGTTTGATAGTTCAATATTTGGCCAGGAAATCTCCTTACGTACATCTGACATAATTGGATACCATTTCTTGTTTGCATGTTACTGTGGGCAAAACTTTACTAACTGTTCTGCCACTATAGGCCATGGGTGTACTTTATTCAGTTCCCTTTTCTTCCCTAACCATTACTCACTAACCATATATTTAATATCCTTCCATCCTTGTCCTAAACCCTGATTCCAAAGCCCAGGCCTGGATTTTTTTTTGTTGTTAGACCATCACCCATTCCAGTATTAAATTTTCTTTGGGATATCTGTACTATAACGTCTGCTATTCCAAAGCACTAAAAAGCACATTGAATTTTATTACAGTCACATTTTATGTCAGTATTTGAGCTACTCAATGCTTCCATCCCACCTGATATCAAGTAGAGTCACTCGGTTGTGCTCAGACTATGACTTGTCCTCTCTGGAGGCCACACTGATTGTATAAACTCGGCTGAAGCCTAGGTGGGGCTGTTCGGAAGGCTGGATTAAGCCGATGGTCTTTCCTACTCACGCTGTCTAAGGAGCTCTCCAGGTGGTCTCTCTAGCATCGTAGAAGATCAGCTTAAATGGTGCTTTAGGCTTTCATGAAAATTAGTTAGAAGTTGTCGGGTATCTTAAAGGCTAGTTTTACTCTTGCCATAAATTATTCTTCAAAAATTTGATATGGAAGCCCCAATTGAAGGGAAGAGGAAATGGAAACTTAATTTCAATGGGTGTAGTTTCAAAGAATTTGGGTCGTTAAATTACCACTTGGTCCAAATTAGGGTTCCGTATGGAAATTCAGAAGAGAATATAAACTAAAATCAGTAAAGTAATAAAAAAAAAGTCTAAACATGTAAAATACATTTATTGAAATAAAAAACTGAAGGCTTGTGCTTAAAAATATAATATAAATGTCAAAAGAAAGATTAAGTGGAATGTAAGACAAAAATTCTATCTGAAAATTAAAGAGGAACAACTAATAGATTATTTTTTCTAAAAATGAGCAGAACATCAGCAATTTGTTGGATAATATCAAACTGTCTAAGTCCATGTAACTGAAATCGCAAAAGGAGAAAAGAAAGATAAGGAGGCAGGAAACATAATTAAAAGAGATCATGTTCAAATATTTCCCAAAGAAGATGAAAAACTTTGACGTAGAGATATCAGCAAGATGTATAAAATCAAACCACCCTTATTTAGTTAAAAATAAAGAGCCAGAGAATACAGACCCAATATATGTGCAGGATAGGAACGATGGATGAGTTCTCATCGATACCAGTGGAAGACAGGAGACAATAGAATGATATCTTGAAAGGGCTGAAATTTAAACTAATAATAATTACAATAAATAAAACCGTTATCCCAAAAATCTTCACTGAGAAAAATTATTTTTCAAAACCAGTGTGAAATGAAGACAATTTCTGAGTGTCGAGGGTTGAGAGAATTCATCAGCCGCAGATCATGATTGAAAATAATGCTAAAGGATGTTCTTCAAGATGGAGGGAAATGATGCAGAGAAACTAAGTTTTACACAAAGGTATGAAAATGGCAAATATGTGGACAAATATCAAATATACTGTTTCATTTTTTCTTAATCCCCTAAATGTACACCTGATTGTTTCAATTACCAAGGAAAAATAATAAAATTGTAAAATGGGGTTTACATCATAGGCAGAAGTTAAAAGTACAATAAATAGAGTAACAACAATGGGTATAATAGAAGTCTTCAGTTGAAAGGACTTTACATTTGAAATGTGGGAAATTATTTAGTCAATTTTAGTTAAGTCTAACATAGACTTTGATAGATTAATGATGCATTTTGTTAACCTAAGAGCAATTATTAACAGATATAGTAAAATGTACAGCTATGAAATCAATCGAGGAAATAAAAACAAATTTTTAAAAAATCTATTCTACAAATAAAAGCCACAGGAAAGAAAATATCAACAAAGGAATGAAGAGAAGGGAAAAGGTAAAAGAAATAGTAAAATATTTATTTAAGCATAACTATAGCAATAATTACATAACATAAAAATGCACTAAAACACTTCTTTTTGTCCCAGCCCGCGGGACAAATCAACTGAGACTCTGAGTTATCCAGCAAAGGAATGAGACGTAGACATAACAGACACACACACAGAGACTTTCTACATGCTACTTCTTTATTGCTTCTGCTTCCTTGAGGGAGGTGGTGGCATATATATCATGAGAAAGGGGAAGTACGTGTAAGACATATGTGGTAGGCTGGGATTGGACACAGTTTGTTGCTAGGGAGGGTTTGCTATCTGTGGAAGGCGGGAAGGTTTCGCGGGCGTGGGAACAGGGTGAGCTACTTCCTCAAAGAAGGCTAAATATAGGATCAGGCTTGTTCTTTGTTGTTAGTCGGCCATTTTAGCTTCACCTCTTTCTGGCTGCCTCCAACATCTCCTCCCTTTTTGTTTTATTAGAACCTTATTTATTGTATAGCTAGCTGAGGGAAGTAGAGGCCTCATCGTAGGAGGGACTTCGTATATGCAAATGTGCTATTTGCGAGGGAGGGTCTGTGCCTGTCTTAGGTCGGGGCTGCACCCGATCAGTCTTACCCGTCATTGGGAAACATGGCAGCAGAAGGCCATGTCCCTGTCTTAGGTTGATTGATGGGTCAGTCCAGTTGCCCGTCATTGGCTAGCCAGCCCAATGTTTTATTGAGCATTCTGCTCAGTTAGAACGAGCCCTTGTGCTAATGAGGCATGCTTCTCAGAGAACAGTTAGGCTGTACTCACTTTTAACTGTCTCCTGCAGTGCTTTGCCTCGCACTTAGCTGCTCATAGGCGGGAAGGGTTGGAGGATGTTGTTACTTACAGAGGGCAGACATCTTCTAGCATGTTTGGTGCTAGGCCTTGATCAGCGAGGTGAAGTCGGTGGTAATGTATTTGAATTGGTTTACTTAGGGAAGAATTAATTTGATCCTTAACTAGCTGTATTATTTTTCTTATAGCCCAAGGTCCAATAGATAGTATAAGAAGTAGGGTTATTATGGGACCAAGTATAGGGAGGAAATAAGGGAGGATTCCGTTGAATCCCCAAGAAGGGCCTCCTTGGGCCTCTCGTTCACGTTTGCGAGTTGCTATTTCTTCCCTAAGTTTAGTCATGGAATCTTTAATTATTCCTGAGTGGTTAGTATAGAAACAACACTCCTCGCCCAGTGCGGCACTAAGCCCTCCTTGTTTAAGGAAAAGTAGGTCTAAGCCCCTCCTATTCTGGAGAACAACCTCCGATAGGGACGTAAGGGATTTCTCAAGATGGGTGATGGAGGTTTCAATGCGGGCTAAGTCTTCGTCTACTGCGGCTCTTAGGTGAGAGAGACCTTGATGTTGGAGGATGGCAGATGTGGTTCCAGTGGCCAGTCCGGCAATACCTAAAAGAGAAGCAACGGTAACAGCAGTAATAATTTCTCTTTTTCGTTTAGTTATGGTAACAGAAGGCTGATCGTCCCAATGCCGATAGAGGTTTTCCTCACGATGGTAAAGGACATGGGGGAGGACAACAACCAAGACACACACCTCTCCGGAGCTATTAAGGGCTGCTGTGGCCACACAGGGGGTAAGCCCTGATGAGGAGCACAGCCATTTTGCTCCTTTAGGGGGAATGTAAAATTTATGTTGAGACGGAGGGGATAAAAGTAGGCAAGCCTTAGTTAAGGTGGTGGACATGTTACCGAAGGCATTGTCGACACACCGTCCGGTGTGCAGGACGGATTGGATAGTGAGGCCACGGCCGCCAGTTTTGTCTGCGTTCCACTGACATTGTGGGGGATTGTTATTAGGGGAAGTGTTAAAGGTGGCATTAAGGGCTATAGCATCATAATAGGGGGGTGTAACAGAAAGACATAACCAGCAATTGCGAGTGAGGTTGGGGTGGGAAGCATTCAGATCAAGAAAGGTAGCATTAAGTATTTGCCAAAGTGGATTATTGACGGTTGTGTTTGGGGTAGAAGCGGTAAAATTAAGCGTAGCAGGCACTATTGTTGCAGTTGTAGACCAATGAGGAATGGCAGGAGAACTGAGCAAAGGAGTGGACAGAATTTTATTAGGGCTTATTGGACTGGAAGCAGGGGAACTGCGCAAAGGAGGGGACAGAATTATATTAGGGCCTATTGGACCATGATTCACTTCTGCTAGTTCCTTTTTTATAAGCAGGAGTGTGCCAGGGTCAGAGCCGGATACATATAGCCTGATTCCCCAGGTTCGACCCATGATCCAGGAAGGATCTGCAGGGTTTTGAACGGAAAGAGTGAGGTTTGTACAGAGGTTTCTTTCATTTCGTTTTTTAAGTTTGCAGGAAGACCCCACGATGGGTTAGGGGGTCGAACGCATCCAGCAGGAGTGAATCGTATCATGAGGAACTTGTCAGCAATTGGGGGTGACCATCCAGTAGCTAATGTTTCACATCCCCAATAGGCACAATAGTAGTGCGCGGGCTGATTGCAGTACGAACGCCCCTGGGCGGAGCTGGGACAGAGGTAAACATCCTGAATATTGAGATAATTGATGGTCCAGGTTTCGAGAGGATTTTGTACACATACTGTAAGGAATTGAGTGAACTTTTCTTTTTTAAACTAGTAATATCAGTTTTGCTGCCTTGCCTTTCAAAGTTTGGAACAGTTCCCAAAAATAATTTCCACAAATAACATTGAATGTTATTAAGTTTAGTGTCCCATGGTTGTGGGATGTATTTTCATTTTACCAATTTATTGAGCTGTTAGTAAATGTTGTATTACCAAAATTCCAGAAATAAGGATTACTGTTATTAGTGATTATGATTGAATTATTAATGAACTAAAATATGGTTGTGTTTTTAATAGGTTTCGGCATCCCTATAAGGGCCCGATCCTTTACAATTCCATAGGAATCATCAAACAACACAACCTCTGTAAGCTCATGACATATATGTCATTTGTCATTAAGTAGTCTGTTGTGAGAGGGATATGTAAAATTTACCATATTTTCTGATTTATATGGCAAAGAAGGGAAAATGAGAACATAAATTTGACTGTGATTTTTAGGTTACATGCATACAGAACCATATCCAAAGAAGTAGGGCAGTTTATAAAAGGTAAAGTTAAATTTTCTGTAAGTTTCCCTTCTTCTTTTGGCTTTAAGGGTAGTTATAAGTTATAGGTCCTGGAAAATGGTGAGCTTGATTAAGATAAATTGGGTAAGACTCATTGCTCCAAATTAACAGCTCTAGAAGAGGTGAGTTGGTTATGTATGTCCAATAAGTGTAATTATGATGTGGTATCTTACCTTGACCTAATACTTTACCTATAATTAATTCATTGTAAAACCACCATGTCCATAGTTTAAGTCTTGGCAGCATCTTCAACTCTAGACTTGATTCTTCTGGAGGGGATCCACTGCTCTTCTCCTGTTTCTGTAATGATAAGAGCAAAACCTCGGCCCCAAAAGTTTACCTCTCCTTTTTTCCCATTTATAGGTTCTTTCATTTTTACAATATATTGGTTGTCCACATTTTTCATTTTCATTTCCTTTTTTTTTTTTTTTTTTTAACCTCTCAATGTCTTTCTGCTGCTGTGGCATTAGAAATTTGTTGTCTATTAAGAAAATTTAAGGTAAGCAATGCTCTAGACAGTCTGTCCCTAGAAGACTCTCCTCCATCTCCCCCTTTTTGTTTTTGCAACATTAAGTTTAATAAGTGATTACTTTTTTCTACTATCGCTTGTCCCTGAGGGTTATATGGAATTCCTGTAACATGTTTAATATTCCAGTCACTGCAAAAATTTTTGAAAGATTGACTAAGATAGGCAGGCCCATTATCAGTTTTTAGCTGTGTTGGCAGGCCCATTACTGCAAAACAATGTAATAAATGAGAATGTACATGTGAGGCCTTTTCACCAGCTTGAGCAGTTGCCCAAATAAAATTAAAATATGTATCCACCGTCACATGCACATCCTGAAGGCGGCCAAAAGAAGGCACATGTGTGACATCCATTTGCCAAATTTCATTAGGATGTTCTCCACGGGGATTAGTTCCTGGAGAGAAAGTGGGGCCATTTATGGGCCCACAAGTAGGACATTGTCTAACAATCCTCTTACTTTCTTTTACTGTTAAGTGGGGATATTTATGACGTAAGCCAGAAGCATTAGTATGTGTAAGTTTATGATAATCAGAAGTTTTTTTGTATCTTTGTTGGGTAGGAATATCCATTCTATTATGCCATCCTCTTGTCAAAATATCCCAGTAGGGGAATGGCAAGATGGAAATATTAAAAGAGAAATTGGAAGATTTACAGTTATCCTTGTTAGTTGGCTATTTTGCACTCTTTTTCCAGCCATTTAACTCCTCTTTTGCTTCTGGGCTTAAAATGCGAGGACTATTTAAGTCAGGGTTTCTTGTTAGGGTAAAGCATAAGTTGGAATTCCTAAAGTAGGCCATACCCAATTAATGTCACCCAGTAATTTCTGAAAATCATTTAAAGTACATAAATTACCAGTTCGAAACTGGACCTTTTGTGGAGTTATAATATTTCTATTAATAGTATGACCTAAATATTGAAAAGGAACCAGTTTTTGAATTTTTTCTTCTGCTATTTGCAACCCATGTTGAGGAAGAATTTCTTTAGCCAGCTGAAATGATTGTTTCAGCTCTTAAGATTGCTCAGCGGCAAAAAGAATATCATCCATATAATGAATAATCATAGCCTTAGGAAATTGTTTTTGTAAAATTTGTAATGGAATGTGAATAAAGGATTGACATAATGTAGGTAGGACTGGTTATCATTCTCTAAGGTAAAACTTTGAACTGTTATCATTCAGTAGGAGCTGAATGATTAATAGAAGGAATAGTAAACGCAAATTTTTCTTTATCATTTGGATTAAGAGGAATAGTAAAAAACAATCTTTTAAGTCAATAATAATAATATGCCAATTTGTGAGTATTTTGCTAATTCCTGAGGAAGGGGCCAGCCTCCCCCGGAAGGAACACAACACTCCCTGGGCAGTACATTTCAAGGTTTATGCATCAGTCCCTGGGAGAGTGGCCAGCTCCTCCAGGGAGGAATACAGCACCTTTTGAAATATACTTTCTTATTTTTAATTTGTTACAAAACATCCTTGATGCGCTTACTATTTTAGTTTCCATTTATTATTATTATTATATATAGCAGAGGTGGAGTAAATCAGACAAACTTAAGTTAAAGCACCTGCCTTTTGATTTTTAGGCAGAGAGGTAGTTTTATAACACATATTTTAAAATAATTAAAATTATGATTAATAACAGTATACTTTTGTTTAATATTACACTGAAAAATTATTAAATTTTTAGCAATTTTATACACCTTTAAAGCATTTATATGAACTTTTTATTTATACAACTTTAATTGTTATAAAATTAGAAAACTTCTTTTAATTGTACAACACTTTTAAATATTTCATTCAACTTTTATCACATGAACTTAACCACTTTCAGTATTCCACCTCCTTCCTGGGAACAAACCAAACCATTTGTAACAGTTTGAAACAAAAAGCGTTTTTTGAGAAAGCTGGTTTAAACATCATGTTCTCCCAAAAGCAACAAAACCTGTCTCTCCAAGGACACGTCAAGGCCAAAGCACAAGAAGCTACTTTGATAAAACACCCTCCCTCTTGCACACTGATCACCCAGGAGAAAAACTCTGTGCAAACTTCCACCAAAACAGACCAATGACTTGAGAAACCCCGAGAAAGAACAAACTCCAACCCTGTTTTAATAACTTAGTCATTTTATCTTATGATAAAATTACTTTCTTTTAATAATAAAAGCACATTCTATATACCTTCTTTACTTAAGTTACCACAATGATTTTAGAAACTGTTTTTAAGCAAACTTCTGACAACATGCAATTACCATCAACATTAAACAAACTTGTTAGAATAATGATTTAGTTTGTTCATATGTATTTTTATTATTTTAAATTACTACCCATATTTATTCATTACACTGACACTGAACAACCAGACAAACACAATACAAGTTACAACACGTCAATAGAAACATATATCTTTGAATTCACTGCTTTTGAGAATTTTTCTGTAAACTGTATTGCTAAGTTTTCTTACATTTTCAGTGGTTTCATTTTATTAGCTTCTATCATCCCACAGCCTTATCATTATGTAAGCAGTGGGAGGTTTATAACGTTGCTGCTGGAACTGAAGGGTTAACATCCACAGCTGGAGTGGCGGGCGGTGTCGTAGCAGTGACATTATAGGGAGGCGGGTTAAAAGGTGGAAAAGTACGTTTGATGGTAGGCGTATTAACATTCGGGGGCGAAATAGGAGGAGAAGGGGCAGAAATAGCAGTGTTTTGGAGTGGTTCTACAACCGAGACCGTTTCCGGATAGTTAGTAACCGTAAAGTTGGGAGGAGGCGGTCTATCCAAATTGGTTGCAGGAGATACATTATTATCAGGCTGTTCTAAGTCTCC